>JAFBJU010000681.1:247522-257856 GCA_016785305.1 Colistium nudipinnis | reverse complement strand
ACACATATATATATATATATATATATATGTGTGTATATATATATCTATATATATATAGATATATATATATATATCTATATATATGTGTATATATATATCTATCTATCCTTTCAGTGAATATCAGGGAATAAGCCAGTGAGAATCATCTTGTTGAGATGAAGCAGGAGTTTTAACAGGCAGATTGTGGGACCAGAAGAGAAGCGAAACTAAACAGGAAGCAGTTTAAAGAAAAAAGCATAATGCGACGTGATATAAAGAGCCGGAATGATTGTGTTCCTAATCCTCCCCTCATGGCTGTGCGGGCCGGCAGGAAACAAAGCGGAGGAAGAATCCTCCGTGTCGGTTGTCACATGTCGTGCAGCGGGTTCCTGAATGATTTAAAGCGTTTTACATCATCGCCCCCCCCCCCCCCCCCCCCCCCCCCCCCCCCCCCCCCCCCCCCCCCCGATTTAAAGCGTTTTACATCATCGCCCCCCCCTCCCTCCCTCCCTCCCTCCTCCCCCCGCCCCCCTCCGCCACCCCTCCCTCCCCCACCGCCTCCCGCACGGAGATGATGCTGCTGCTGCTGCTGCTGGCTGCACCGACTGCAGCGTCCGACATGAGCATCCTTTAATCCGGCCGTGACACAGTGAGTGTTTTTTTCCGCTACTTCTCTCTCCTCCTCTCCATCGGCCATCCGCTCCATCCTCGCCCTTCGATAACTCCCCCATCACTCCTCCCACTATCCTCCGCTCTCACATCCTCGCTTTTTTTTTGTTGTTGTTGTCTTCCTTTGTGCATTTTTTTTGTGTGTGGCGCACAATTCGCCGTCCACCCGCGTCCCGCGCGGAGGCGACGGTGCTCAGACGCGGATGTGGGGACGGTGTGGGTGTTTGCGGGAGACGGGGGCGGACAGAGGAAGTAGAGTTTAGGGCGGGTGTCGCTTCTCCCACCGGACCAGAGCTGCGGCAGGGACCGAGATACACACGGTGGGACCCCTACAGGAAGAGGGTGGCACGTTTGATGGAGTGGTTTATTTTTTGCAGGTGAGAGCGTGCGGTTATTCCTCAGCCTGTGCGGGCTGCGGTAGAGAGAAAGAGAGAGAGATAAAGAGAGATAGGCAAGATGGGGAGTTGTGCTGTTGTCATTTCTTAACATCTGTCTGTCTGTCTATCTGTCTATCCATCTCTCTATCTCTCTATCTCTCTCTCTCTCTCTCTCTCTCTCTCTCTCTCTCTCTCTCTCTCTCGCTCTCTCTGTGTTGCTGTATGGATGTGTGTGTCAGGGGCACTCAGACACTGAAAGCCTCAAGCTGTAGAACTGGGCTAATCCCTAATGACATGGCCAGATCTCTCTCTCTCTCCCCCCAGCTTTCTCTTTCTCTTTCCCTATTTATATTTCCATAAAGTATTCCCCCCCTCCCTTTTATTCTCTCCTGTCGTCCATCATACTCGTTTGGGTTGACGTGCTGTCCGTGGTCCTGAAAACCATCGTCAGCAGGTTTCTAGCTAATTCCCAGAAGCTGGAGGGGCCCCTCAACAGGTGCCTGCCCCCCCCCCCCCCCCCCCCCCCCCTGTAGAAGGCATTGTGTTCAATCCAAACCTGGAGGCTTTGGTGGTGTGTTACAATGGTGGGAAGAAGACAGGAAGTGGTCTATTTATCCCAAGAGAGTGATTAGACCGCCAATGTGTAAATGTTGATCGATTAAACGACAACAAAGAGAAAATGGATTTTCTTGATGATCCATTGGTCAATCATACCATGGACATTCATACGTATGGATACATTTGTAATTGCGACCCCTGTTATAAGCAGTAATACAACTGAAGGCTTCAATAATAATGCAATCCATATACTGTATAATGAAAGGTGATGGTAGAGATGGTGAAGACAATACTAAGTAGAAGAAGCTGGAGGTTACATAACAGGCGAAGCAGCAACTGCAGCTTCTCTTTCTGCACTTCCCTCACGCACGCACACACACAAACACACACATGGTCTCACATGTAGGGCCACACCACGGCAGCTCAGGGGCACTTCAGCTGTGACAGCGGGCCACAAATAGCACGGCCGCGGTTGTGCAACGTAACATTAGTGTTTTCTGTCAGATTGTCTCTTTAGCTTATTCATCTCGTAGAGGTAGAGAATGGTTAGGGCAGTATTGATTACTCTCTGGTGTACAGCAACATGTACATTTGTCTAAAACATGTTTAAGCAAGGCTGCGTTTTATTGCATGTGAGTTCAAGGTTCAATTTGTTTCTCGTTTACTTCCCCAGTCAAGGGAAAGCTGAAATGGATACCCGCGGTAACTACGTCACTGCGAGGTGGACGAAATGCTGGTGGCCTCTCTCGTTCATCTTTATTAGAGATAATGGACGCTGAGTGGATCATTGTGTCTCTGTTTGTGTGCTACACACCACGTAGAGACTCCAGAGACCTTTCTCCGATGGACCCTGTTCCGAGGGATTTTGTGCGACACGTCGGATAGATGCTTTACGTTGAGTGATGTGGTTAGCGAAGTGTGACTCATGCATCAGAAGCACACACGCACGCACGCACGCACACACGCACTAAAGCCTTTATGTTTATGAATGGCTGGCTTGCCCCCGCCACCCTTTTTCCCATCAGATGCTGCTCTGACGTCAGTGAACCTGCATGCGCATAAAGGCTAATACAATCGCACACGCACACACACACGCACCTAATCTCATCCTATCCTTTGTCTCTGTCTGCCACATACACACAGAGAGTTCAACAGGCACTAAAGTGAGAGAGAGAGAGAGAGAGAGTGTGTTGGGGACAAGCGGCCTTGATCACTATCACCATGTTTTCTAATCTCTGTCACGCATTTGTTACTCTGTTTTCCTCCCTGTAGGTATATCAGTACTTTTGAATATATTTTCTTCTTTTTTTTTTTCCCTGCCTCTGTGATCATTTTCAGTGCCGGAAAAGACAAGCTCATTCTCACCTTATTATATCAACAGTCAGTGAAGGACAGGGATGAATAACCATCTATTCTACTGTGAGTTTTTAAAAGTCATTGTCCTCTGAGCGTGTGATAATAAAGTGATACACAACAGAGGCTCTCCCAGACACCACAACCAGGACAATCCTGCCAACAACGGCAACGACGACGGGATGAGCGCACCGGGTCGATGCAGGCAATTTAAAGAGTGGGAAACGTTGCTTTAGCTCCCACCGCGCAATGTTTCATTTCTCCATTATCTCCGAGTGTGACCGGTATTTATGGTATTGGCGTTTTCTGGTTGAAGAATTAGTCGGCAGGATATGGCTGGAGTCTGGAAATCAATGAACGGCTTTGAGATCCAGGATTTCAGCGTATAGCGTCTTTATCCGAGATTTATACCCAGGCGTGAGCTGGCTCTATTCCCCGAATGTGTGATATGACGCCGTTGTTGTTTCTTTCTTTTGGAGGCACACTTGTCATCGATATGGCTGGTTAGCCAGGGAGCTGGAGGGAGTGACACTGCTGTTTTTATTTGTCTGGAGCCAGATCTGTTGCGTTTGGAGCTTCAGGCTCACGCTGTGCCGCTGCAGGATGAGATGGATGGGGATGTGGCCAGCCGAACTGTGAGTAAACCGGGAGCTGGCTGACGGGATTGATCTGTGCCCTGGCACCAGAGCCCACAGATTCCACCTTTAAACGCTTGGACTGACAGTGCTGACACACCTAGAACAGCTGGACAACTCCCTTTTTTTTTTTTTCTTCTCCTCGCTCCTAGCAAGTTTTAGTTGTGGTTTCCAATGTTTTCCTCACCTTGAAAAAATATTTTCATCTGCTGGCACGCTGATTATTTGCAGCGTTTTAGGTTCCAAGCGCACTTGTTCACAGTCTGCTGGCTTCTCTCGATTATTGACCCGTTTTGGTCTCATTTCATTAATAGTATTACCTGTGAATGCCGCCAGTGTGTTCCCAAGTCCTGGAGGCAAAGTCAAATGTTAAATGAAAGTTTTGGTCAACCACAACCGATCCAAGAGACGTCTGTTCTGTGCCAAACGGCAAAATGCTATTCTTTTGGAAAAAAACAACAAAACAACCAATTACTTGAATAAAATGTTATTTCTTCCCTTTAAGTGTTTTTATCTAACTATTACTCTCAAGTTATGGGGACAAAACCAACCAGAGAAACATTTAACCTCATTATAGTGAATCACTGTGTTCTTTTAGTGCATGTGCGCGTCCAATAAACAATAGCGTAGATGGTTTGGCAGCGTTGAATCAAACGCAGAATTGATCGTCTCGAGGATTATTGTGCCAGCTCAGTGACACTAATGGGAACATAGGAAATGACGGTTCTTCCATTCCAGATTAGGCCAGCACCAGTGTGGTCTTGCGATTGACGGGCTGTGTAACAATTATCCATCCATAATCAATTATATACAAACGAGCAGATAAAAACCAAAGACCGTGGACCCAGATAGGCCCAGTCCTAATAAACCAGCCGGATTTGTTTGACCGAGCGATGGGGAGACTGAGAGGGGAGGGGAAAAAAAAAAAAAGAAGTTAAAATAAAAACATTTGCAGAGTTGGGCTCCTTTCCCTGACTCAGGCTTTTCTGGGCCTAACGATGATGAGTCGGCTCCTTCCTTTTTCCGTCTATAGGCGAAATGAACAGAGCCAGACACGCCGGGTTTTTTTCTTCGCCCCGCCCCCTGGGGACTGCGCCATGTGGGCCGGTTGCCAGGTTTGGTTTTGGAGTGGATAAGAAGGGGCTCTCGAGTTTATTAAGCCGACGTAGCTCTCACTGGAACAGGCAATGATAGCTCTATCGTGTTATTCAGCCAGTCATTCAGACACGGGCTTAGTCATAGCTGATTACACACCAGGATGGATGTTCCAGAGGAGTCGGTGGCCAGGATGGCGGGGGATTTGACTATTGATCTTTAAACAGCAGCGTGTGCTTGTTTGCTGCTATAATACTAAAGACGGGTCTTGTACCAAGTTGTGTTACACTGCTTGTGCGTGTGTGTGTGTGTATAAAGTGTACAGTATTGTTAACAATCTTTCAGGCCTCTTTCTCATTCTCACTTATTTGGGTTTTATCTGCTCATGCTCACTCTTAAATGTCCTATTTCTGATGAAATGGCGAGAGCAATATGAATAATCCCAAGTTGGAATAACAAAAAAAAAAAATCTACTATACCTGTGTCTAATATCGATGAAATAATTCAGTAGCACTGTGTTCCAGTGTCCGTCTCTCTGGGGGTAGAGCATCGTGGAGATGCTGGGATTGTGTGGAGTGAAATGAATTTTTAGGGGTGTGCCGTTTTATTATTATCTGATATTCATTTGATTCTTCTGGAATTGCGCATTTATTGAATTTCTGCTTTGGCAGAAAATCTGGCATTTTATCAGCTTTTCGGTGAGAAATGGAAAAGTGAATAAATGACGCTTTTACTTCAGCACACCTGGTTCAGTTACTGAAGTCGGTAGCTTGTGGTGATTTATTCAGAGATTTAAGGCTTTAATAGAAAGGCCCCTGCAGCTCAGTCAGGTCTTAATGACTGTACCATTGCAATTATACGAGACCATTTTCCAATTAGGGCTTCTAAGTAAAGTTCCTAATCAAAGACTATAATCCATCCTCTGCTAATTATATGTATTCAGCTTTCATTATTTGTGTTATTTTAGTTCGTAAATTGATAATGTAAAAGTTCCATTTACCTTTTCCAGGATGTATGAGCTGTGTCATGCGGCTGATATTAGTTGTACACACCTACACACACACCTACACACACACAGTTGTCTCCCACAAGCCCAGTGTGCTTAAATGCTCTCAGACCAACCTTTACCCCTGGAGCTGGTGCATGTTCGGTGGGGTCGATTCTCCAGCGCGGGGGCAGATGGAGCACCTGCTGCCACCGCGCTTTGTGTTGCTGCGTTTTGTTGATTCTACCGCTGTTCCCATAGTGCACGCTCAACATAGGGCAGGTGGTGATTGCTGTCTATGAGGCCAGCCAGAGAATATCAACATTGGACAGCTGCTTGCATGGTTGAATTTGCTACATTGAAATGATGAAATTCGGTTTGTGTCCGTGTGTGTTTGAACTTTTTGAGTTTTGCAGTCAGCTTTTGATGGGATCTACGTATCGGGATCAGTATCTCGGATTATAGCTGTAAGGATTCTTTTTAGACCTTCAGTTCCTGGGAATCCCACTTTGTCATCAATCCACTTTCATTGAATTTCCGTTTAGACGAATTGCCAAACACGAGGACCCGCCAACCATGACCGAGATATGCCGCTGAGTTTAAAACGCACTTTGGTGTAGCTTGGGAATATCACCCTTAAATTCAATGTGATTCCCTGCGATCAGCCGATTAAGAAATGTAAAGGGCTACTGTTTTTAGGAATGCACTCTTTGGAAGGTACCAAACCAAATAAATCGCAAACAGAAAAATATTGGCTTAAAAGAGATTTTTTTTTTATTATTATTATTTAATTCATGTATTTCGTAGCCATCCTACACAGTGCGAATTGGGAAATCTGCTTTTACCACAGTATAATCACCATACATATGATCATACCCAACCTGCGCCGCCACATGTCAATTAAATAACCGTTTGAGCCTTTTTCTACCACTGTACATTCACTCCGAGTAAGTGCAGGGACAATAGCAGCACCGGGCCCACTCTGGTTAACCAGCTGGGTAATTGCAGTCATTATTTGAGTGTCTCACATTATTGCTGGGAGCCAATGTGGGTGTGTTGTATGTGAGTGTGCGTTTGTTGAGTAACTCGAGCTGGTTGTTTAAAGTGGATGATTGGCCAGTGTTAGTACACTGCTGTTAAGAGAGAGAGAGAGAGAGAGAGAGAGAGAGAGAGAGAAGGAGGGAGAGGTGGCCTGGGCTACAGTTAATGATTAGAACATCTCTCTTGAATTTTTTTTCATCAGCATCTCTTATTACAACGCAATACTAAATAGAACATCTGAGACGCTGCGGAAAAGCATAATAAAGACTTTGCGGTTTTGTAAATGTTTGTCTCCAGAATGCGATTGTTTTAGTGAGCGCTTTATCGCTCCTGCAAACAGGGGAAAAATGATTTAGCGTCCATTGCCGTCACTCATGACTCGGTTACCATAGCAACAGGGCTTCAGGGAGAGGACTTGTGTGCTGGTGTGTGCCCCCAATAATAAGCTAACTGTGTCAGACAAAAAAATAAGACGAAGAAAAGCTGCAAAAATAAATCACCCCACCTTTGTCTTTCAGGTAACTCTCACCATGTGGAGGAGATTTGAGATGGCCTTCCACTGAACCGGGATTAGAGACGGGGGCGGCCACATCTTCCATCCTTTGGAATTAGGAATCATTCTTCTCCCTGGTTTCTCAATCGCTGGCTCAAGAAAAACTGTGAATTAACAAAAAAGGGGGGAAAAAAAAGCATCAGGGAATCAGCCTCTTCCTTCGTGTCTGACCCCTTGACCTCTCGCTCCCAGTATGAGCGCTCTGGCGGGGAAACTGGACCCGCGCAGGGTACAGTGGGGCTCAAAATGGAACACCTTCACCTCCCGCGTGCTGAGGACCAAACCCGTGGAGTCCATGTTGGACTCGGCCGTGTCGGGCACGGGCTCCCACGGCACCAGGCTGGCCAGGGTGCTGTCCACGGTGGACCTGGTGTCCCTGGGGGTGGGCAGCTGTGTCGGGACGGGCATGTACGTGGTCTCCGGACTGGTCGCCAAGGAGATGGCCGGCCCGGGGGTCATCGTGTCCTTCATTATCGCCGCTGTGGCCTCCATCCTGTCAGGTGAGGCCGGAGGGGCTACGGATGCACACGCACACACACACACACGCACACACCAATGTACTGACCGGTCTGGAACACTCTCTTCATTACCCCTCTCTCACTCTTACACACGCACACACACATACTAGACTGATTATATGCCAAAGGATAGAGGTTACTGTCATATCACAATTACACTGATATGATTAATGGGATGGGCGTTTTTAATAACTCGGCTATTATTACAAGGTCAAAGACATTGTACGTTTAAAGCTATAATACGAGATCCACTCAAGGGATATCATTAATGTTCCTATCAATACCTTTAGCTCAATATGGGTGTGTGTGTGTGTGTGTGTGGGGGGGGTTGTGTGCGTGCGGTTCCCTTTGTGTACCACAGGAGTGTGTTATGCAGAGTTTGGCGTGCGCGTGCCTAAGACCACGGGCTCGGCCTACACGTACAGCTACGTGACGGTGGGCGAGTGCGTGGCGTTCTTCATCGGCTGGAACCTGATCCTGGAGTATCTGATCGGCACGGCGGCGGGGGCGTCGGCCCTCAGCAGCATGGCCGACTCGCTGGCCAATCACAGCATCAGCAACTTCATGATCACGCACATCGGCACGCTCACCGGCCTGGGTGAGTGGAACGAGGATTGTTTAATGAGATTTTGTTTATTTTTTATTTTTTTATTTTTTTCGGAAAATCACGTCATTATGAACATTTTGGATTTCCCAACGATTTCATGTCGCACAGTTTTCCAAATCATAAACTGTAACAGGAGGGGGGGACCTTCTGGTTTGATGCTATAGCTGATGATACTGCCCTGACGGCCCCTTCCTGTCGGAGTGGTGATGGTCACATGACCGTTCCACACCATCATGGAAATGATCGTTTCCTCTTCCTGATGAAAATATAACAGCTGTTTCTCCCCAACCCCTAAAGCTGAAAATACATGTCATTAGTTTCCAACACACTGAGCAGTTTCCCGTCCACCGCACTGTACACTCTGTAATGAATGATACATTTTTCAAAATTCTTTGAAACAGTTTTTGTTTATGTAATACCTTCTATTTTTTTTTTTTCAACTCTGACCCAGCTTAAGAATCAAGACAGAAAACAACTTTGCCATTTAATCAACACTTTTGATTAAAATAGTTTTCATTACAATATTTCCATGTGAAGGGTACAAATCTTGGAAACTGGGGGATTGCGATGGACATATTAACAATATACATAATGTTTCTAAATCAATAAGATAACTTATAGTTAATAATAATAATAATAATAATAATAATAATAATAATAATAATAATAATAATAGGAAGAATTTACTGTATTGGTGTTTGTTTTTGTCCAAATTCTCACCTTTGACCAAAATGAAAAACTTGAATCCATTTCAATGCATTTGTCCTCGTCCGGGCGCGTGCGCGTCCTCTCTCTAGGCAAAGGGGAGCAGTCGTACCCTGACCTGCTGGCGCTGCTGATCGCTCTGCTGGTGACGGTGATCGTGGCCCTGGGAGTGAAGAACTCGGTGGGCTTCAACAACGTGCTCAACGTCATCAACCTCGTCGTGTGGGTGTTCATGATGATCGCCGGCCTGTTCTTCGTCAACGGCGAGAACTGGGACGACGGGAGGTTCCTGCCCTTCGGCTGGTCGGGGGTAGGCGGCTGCGTGCGCGCGCCCGGGCATAAAGTATTAAAAACGCAAGATTTGGCAGGTGTGAACTTCCTGTTTGTGTTGCTCAGGTGATGCAGGGAGCAGCCACCTGTTTCTATGCCTTCATCGGATTTGACATCATCGCCACAACGGGGGAGGAGGCCAAGAGTCCCAACACCTCCATCCCCTACGCCATCACTGCCTCGCTCATCACCTGCCTCACGGCCTACGTCTCTGTGAGTTACACACACACTCAATTGATAATGCAAGATTTTTGAAAATCACCCCGAGTGATGCAGTAAAAAAAAAAAAAAAAAAGGCATTTTTCCACTGGGTTGTGTCGTGTGTGGCTCTGCTGCGCTCACTCACTTTCCTCATTCACTATAATAATCAAAAGAAGTGTAACGTAAGGAATGACCCTGTTGACAAGAATAAGACAGTTTCAGTGATTTGCAGTGATTTTGTTTTCCATGAAAAGAGCTCCTGCGGCAATCATTTCCCTTTATTGTGGCGCGTCTTCACACCTTCAGCTTTCTCTTTTATAGATTGACTTGTGAATGCAGGCTTGCAAAGTGTGCGCTCCCCTCTGCGCTGTGCGGGCGGCAATCGCATTTGCCATCTTTACGTATTCATCTTGCGCAGCCCACCAGATTTCTTGACATGTTTGTGCTGGATGGTTGTTGCCATGGTTACCGGGGTAACATCGACCTTTCGGGAAGGAGAATTTTTGGGCATCGCCTGGGGGCAAAGAGTGCATCAACTTCAGGACCCAATCAGTCTCTCTCTCTCTCTCCCCCTCCCTCTCTCTCTGTCTCCGTCTCCATCCCTTTCTCCCTCTCCCTCTCCCTCTCCCTCTCCCTCTCCCTCTCCCTCCCCCTCTCCCTCTCTCTCTCTCTCTCTCTCTCCCCCTTTCTCTCTCTCCCTCTCTCTCTCTCTCTCTCTCTCTTTTTGT
>JAFBJU010000681.1:232801-247153 GCA_016785305.1 Colistium nudipinnis | reverse complement strand
CTCTCTCTCTCTCTCTCTCTCTCTCTCTCTCTCTCTCTCTCTCTCTCTCTCTCTCTCTCTCTCTCTCTCTCTCTCTCTCTCTCTCTCTCTCTCTCTGCCCCCCACATCTGTTCCTCCATATCAGCCTTTCTCTTGTGCTTCTCTCTGCCTCTTTTAATCCCCGTCTTCATTCCACTGATCTCACTCAAACTGTTCTGCTCCCCATCTGGATCCTCTTACTGTCGTAGGTCAACACATTAAACGTCACGTCCCATTACTTTTCCTGGTGACGGAGCTTTTGAAGTGAAAAACACTGGTGCTTGTTTCATTTCAAATTCGCTTAAGATGACCGTGAGGGATTCTGGGACCCCTCAATCAAAGAGTTAAATGGCAACCAGGATGCAGTTTGCCCTCTAAAGCCAAGAGATGTATCCAGGATTTGTTGAAGGGCTTCCACTCAGATTACTTTTGTCCCCTTTACGGGAAAAGGGGGTTAAAGGTCACCGGGCTACCAGGATGGAACCGATGTGTGTTCTCCCGCCAGGGTTGATCTTTTGATTATTCCTCTCGCTTTCTGTGATCTGTCGAAGCCAATCCGTCTTTCGCAGCGCAGGCCTCGTGACAGATGGCCCCGCATGATTTCACGCGTCAGGCACGAGGAGCAGAAACACGCGCGCACACAACAGTGAGCGTTGTGGCATGCGCACAACTTCACTCTGAGAATGCAACTGAACACCTGTCGGTATTAATACAATTATTGCGTTGTGAAAAGTCTGTTTAGGAGCTTCTAGTCCTATCCTATGGTCTTGGACAGGAAATGGAGCTTCTACGGTTTCATTTGAATGACTTCCTCTCTGTGTTGGATTTAAAGCTGTTTTAGACTCTCCGTAGTAAGCCGCCCCTTTTTCCTTTCCCCCCCCCCATCCTCTCCCCTCCAGGTCTCGGTGATCCTCACTCTGATGGTTCCGTACGACCAGATCGACGCCGACGCCCCGCTCATGGAGATGTTTTCCGTGCACGGCTGCATGTTTGCCAAGTACATCGTGGCGGTGGGCTCCATCGCCGGACTCACCGTCTCCCTGCTGGGCTCCCTGTTCCCCATGCCCAGGGTCATCTACGCCATGGCGGGGGACGGCCTGCTCTTCAAGTCGGTGCACGGTGTCATTTCTTACGATGTTGCGCGCATTTTGCTCGCTCTCCGCCTGGCTTGACGCGTGTGTCCGTGCCTGGTCTTTAGGTTCCTGGCCCACGTGTCTTCCTACACGGAGACCCCTGCGGTCGCCTGCGTGGTGTCGGGCTTTTTGGCCGCCCTGCTGTCCCTCATGGTCAGCCTCAGAGACCTCATAGAGATGATGTCCATAGGTACCCTGCTGGCCTACACCCTGGTGAGTGCTGGGTCATGATGGGCGCGTATAGACCGCGTGGGCTCCCTTTGGTGGATTCCCCGTAGATTCATTCTCCCCGTCTCGATGTGTCCTCCCTCTGGGCTGCAGGTGAGTCTCTGCGTGCTCCTGCTGCGTTACCAGCCCGAGGGCGACATCCACGGCTTCGTGAACTTCCTCTCCGAGGAGCAGAACAACAAGAGGAAGGAAGGCGTCCTGGCCGAGTGCGAGAAGGAGGCGTGCTCGCCCACCAGCGAGGTGGAAGAGTACGGCGGCGCCGCCACCAACACCTGCGGCGCCAAAAACCTGCCGTCGCTGGGCGACAACGAGATGCTGATCGGGAAACCGGATAAAACCGCCTACACCGCCAGTCACCCCAACTACGGCACCGTGGACATGACCACCGGCATCGAGGCGGAGGAGTCGGAGGGCGGGGTTACCCGGCGGTTGAAGAAGCTGATTGGCCCGCGCTACTACACGCTGAGGATCCGCCTGGGCCTCCCGGGCAAGATGGACCGGCCGACGCCGGCCACGGGGAAAACCGTCACCGTCTGCGTGCTGCTGCTCTTCATCTTCATCTTCGTTTTCTGCTCCTTCATCATTTTCGGTGAGAGCGCATCGCCGGATATTCACCGGAGAGTGTAATCTATAAATGAAATCTTCCTTCCTTGTTTTTTTTCCCTCCAGGGTCGAGCTATATCGCAGAGGGTCACTGGTGGGCCCTGCTGCTATTAATCTTCCTCATGATCTTCCTCGCCCTGCTGGTCATCATCATCCTCCAGCAACCTGAGAACCCCAAGCGGCTGCCCTACATGGCGCCCTGCGTGCCCTTCGTTCCTGCCTCAGCCATGCTGGTGAACATTTACCTCATGCTTAAGCTGTCCGCCATCACCTGGATACGGTTCTCAATCTGGTGCTTTATTGGTAAGTCCCTCGTTCTCCGAATCATTTCCTGAATTCACGTCTGGGCGATTTCATTGGCCGATTTTAAGACAGGATTCACACCGCCGCCTCTCCCATCCTGGACAGATGGAGACAATGAGTCACCTCGGTGGATCTTAAACAATGGCGTGATGAATTTCATTGCTCCTGAAAAATGGCTGATCTCTCATTGGCTCGGAGCAGCAGTAAAAAAAAAAACGTGTGTGTGCGTGTGCGTGCGCGTCGGCTCACTCACTTTGTTTGTTTTCATACGGAAGAACACGAAGTCTCATTTCATTTTTATTTCCTGCCTCGGCTGTATCTATCAGCGCATCTGCATGTGCCTGTGTGTGTGTGTGTGTGTGTGTGTGGGTCTGTGCTTGTGTGTCTTGTGTACATGGGGTTCAGCACTCCTTTGTTTTTTTTCTACTGCTTGTATAAAGCCAGATCTAAGACGCACAGTTTCCAGCTGAGCTGTGTTTTGTTCGCACAAAAACGCCGCTGGACATTTGTGTGTTTTTCTCGAGGTGCATTGCAGGGTTTTTGATTTCTAGAGACATTTTTTTTGCATTTCTCTTAAAAATCCTCTTCACCGTCTCAAATCTTTGTCCTTTCAGGGGTCCTCATCTATTTTGGCTATGGCATGTGGCACAGCACGCTGGAGATCACGGCCCGGGAGAACGAGGTGCACGCCTCCACCTACCAGCGCTACGACCAAGGTGTGGACGAGGGCTTCTGCGGCTTCGAAGACGATTTCTACCCGCCCACCAGCGAGCCCTGGGCGGCGCAGCCCCCTCGGGCCAAACCCGACAGTGAAGGGACCGGCAGGCCGGTGGCCAATCACGGCCTGGCTGAGGAGGACCCCATGGATTTCTGAAGGGACGGTGTTTAGCCCTGAATGTACTGCCTTGTCTGCTGCCCGGGGGGGGAGGGGGAGGGGGGACAAAAAGGTTGTGGGAGTGCATGGGTGATCGTTTGTGTGTGTGTGTGTGTGTGTGAGAGTACGGGTGTGTGCGCATGCCTGCATGTGTGTGAGTGTATATGTGTATATTTGTTGGTATCTAACCCTTGGGCTAGATTGTTTCGGCTTCTCTTTTCACCCCCCTTTGGCACCCCCCCCCCACCCTTGGCCACCCCCCCCCCCCAAGGTCACGAATGTGTGATCGCAGTCACTTGTTTTTCACTTACCGGAGTCCCACACATCCCACGCGCAACAAAGTGCCGACGTAGCAAGAGACACACACACACACACAAAAAAAAGAACACAATGTGGTTCACCGCACTGTGCATTGAGCAATCCGTTATCTCTTAATGTCCGAGTGCTTACGGGATGCAGAGGAGGAGAGGGTGATGAGCGAGAGGCAGCTGAATCAGCACCTCTCACTTCCTGTGTCGGACATCGGCGGACAGGCGTGCCTAGCCCCGCCCATTTCCACTGTCCACCTCCGACTTTTTCTCGGCTTGTTTCAATAATGCAGAGACACACATGCCCTCAAGCACACAAACACACACACTCTCTCTCTCTCTTTTTCTCTTTTAATTGGTCCCTCTGACCCCCTAACATTCTAGCCCAAGGGACACAGGAGCGCACTGGGGGGAAGGGGTGTCGGTGTTGTGTGTCACAAATCGTACTTGGACTTTGCTTGCAATAGTGCCTTCATCTACCGTAGGCGCGTGTGTGTGAGTTCCTGGTTACGTCTGTTTTTCTACGTTACTTTGCCCGTGTACGTGGGCAATCCAGCTCCACTTTTTACATCCATTCTCATGGAAGTGTGTGTGTGTCTGCGTGTGTGTAGATATGAAGTGTGTGTTTTTTTTTGGCCCTGTAGGTGTAGGTATTTGTTTGGTTGTGTTCTTTCCACTCCGTCCCAGCATGAAGTTCCAAATCGATCCGCTCCCCACACAAGGAACTCACGCTGCGAGATCCCACGCCGGGTCCTGAGAGTACACAACACGAGTACACAACCAGAGGAGAGAGAGTCCAGAGCAGCTCCAATCCCAAGGTGCATGCATCGTTGTGTTGAATGGCATGTTTTTCTTTGTGTGTGTGTGTGTGCTCGTCTTTCGGTTGATGCGGTCCCTGCCGTTTGCCACAGTTGGGAAGGAATTATATTGAAGTTCACTCAATTCAGAAAATGATGGTTTTGTGTTTTCTCTTTTTGAGAGGAGAGCAAATTATGGGCCTCAACCAAAAAAAAATTAACAAAGGGAATCAGAAATAGGTGAATGTTGATTATCAGATTTTTTTTTTGGGGGGGGGGGAGAGAAGTAAAAATAATATAATATGTAATTTTATATTATTTGGTTAAAAAAGAAAGTGAATCTAGTTGGGTGAGGGTACTCAATTGCAATTCAAGAGTAGGGCAGAAGTACATTTAGATTTTCTTTTAATTTTTTTTATACAATATTTTTGAAGAGAACCCTCCTATTCCTGCAGCAGGAATTGTATTACAGTCCCGGACTGAAGAGGAATGTGATATAAATAACTTGGAGTTTTATTTTCATATTGAGTGAACTGAAATCGAATTCCTCCTCTCCAGCTTCTCTCACGTTATACCCCTCCCCTCTTCTGCTTTTTCGCTCTTTCCCCCACCTTCTGGTCTACAAGTTGAATCCTCCTCTTCCACCACTCCTTTGCTCTTCCAGCCCGACTCTTCCTTCATGAAATGGCCACCTCGCTCGTCCCCATAAAACCCATCAGGCCGCGTGAGCCGGGAGTCACCGCCGCACGTCACAAGTGATTTTAGCCCAGTCTGGATGAGTCTGTTTTGACATTTCCCATCTGACTTTTTTTTTTTTTCTCCATATAGCTTGTCATGAAACCCCACGTTACCCACAGTGCACCCTGAGGCATTGTGAAGATCAATCAAATCATGGTCCTGTAAGGCTCGACGTGTAGGACGTGTGAGCTTATGCTACCGAGGTCAGGGGTCAGATTCCATATAACGAATGTATGCACTCCAGGCACTGTTAAGGGATTTTTCGGCACACACCAAATAGCATGGAGTTGTTGTGTTATTATGTTGAGGGTCCTCCTCGTACTCCTTTTGCCCTGTGCCCCCTGTTGCTGCATCTGTCCCTTCCAGGGAAGCCTTACCTGTCTAATGCACTAAATCAAAGGATGCCACGCTGAACACCCCCCCCCCCCCCCCCCCCCCCCCCCCCCCCCCCCCCCCCCCCCCCCCCCCCCCCCCCCCCCCCCCCCCCCCCCCCCCCCACGCTGAACACCCCCCCCCCCCCCTTCCCCTCCGCCACCCCCCCGCCACCCTACCTCTGCCCCTATCGCGCCCACCCGCACCCATCAAAGGTACACATAGTGTGATCGTATTGGGTGATTCTGCAGCTTTCAGTGCAAGGAGTCGTGTGCCTTTAGTGGGACATTGCGCGACTGGCGTGTCAGTCAATTCACCAAAATAGAGTATATTGTATATGACTCAATATATTTAGTATATAAGTACACAACAGTCAGTCCACAAAAGAAAAATGAAAACACAGCACACCAAACTTGGTGTGTTGGTTCAAAATTCTTATTCATGATGTTGTTTTACTACTTGGTCTACTTTATTTTATTTTGGGATCAGGCATTTAAAATATCGCCATTGATCATAATCTGAGGTTTTCGCAGAGTCACCCAATATCAACAATTCCTCCTAGCAACGGGGTTGGGGAAAAAAAAGAAACAACAAAAACAACAGCACGCCCTACAACATTTGCTCATGAGATCTGAAACACAACTCTTGAACTATTCAACCAGAACATCCCCCCACCCCCCCCCTCAGATCACCTCCACACTCCGCCAAAAGAAGTTCAGCCGCTTCTCAGCCTCTGACACTGAACTGTACAGTAAACTTTCTATACTATCTGCTGTGTGTGGATGCATACGAGTGTGTCGAGTGCATGTACCGTGTGTGTGTGTGTGTGTGTGTGTGGGTGCGCGTGTTTGTGGTCTTACGCCTGCGCCTCTATGTGACTGTCCGGTGAATGTGCCGCATGCCGTCATGCACGAGGCCAACGCTGTGTAATTGTCGTACCTGCATGTGGCGAGCGATCGCAACGAGACATAATAGGAACACTATGAACCAAAGCAACCGCAGGCTTACTTCTTATACCTGGGGAACGTGGGCACGTGTGCTCCGAGAAAATTGAACAGGTGTACAAACAACTCGCTCGCCCCTCCGAAACCAAAAAAAAAAAAACACTGCAGTGATTTTTATTCAGAATCGAGCCTAAACCGTGCTCATAATTTACAGCTCAACATCATGTTCAAGGCAGAATGAATTGCATTGAGCCCCCCCCCCCCCCCCCCCCACATTCAAACTCAAAATTGTCCCATAATCTCTCCCATTAAATTATCTCACCCAGGTATGAGAAGCAGGGCTCCGTTCGGAACATGTAGCGAACTCTCAGGTGTGGGAATTTACGCCTCTCACATCTCCCTTCGACCTCTTAGAGTTGACCTATCCCCCCCCCCCACCCCCGTATATCCCACGACCTCCGCAAGCCAAAGTCCACCGTGTTTTGTTTTACCTCTCACAAAAGGGAGACAAAGACTAACACAACAGAGCTAACTTTTTTCTCTTTCCAATAAGCTACTAATGTGGGGTTTTTTTCCAAGAAGAAAACAGATCGTCTTGTTTGGCCTCCACGGTGACTTGAGCCAATGGTTTTTGGCTTTTTTCGGTTCCAAGTATTTCATTGAAAGTAAAAAAGTATTAGTCTAGAATCCAATGACCATGTGTTCATACAGCACCAAAATCGCAAAGAGGAAAGAGTACAATATTTGGCAGAAGAAAAAAAAAGGAGGCGTAAACGGAAAGAAAAAGTATTTTTCTACAGCTGTTTCCGACCCACAGGCCCTCCAGGGTTAGGTGCGCACAAAAGAAAAGAGGCGGAGTCAATCGGCCTTCACTTTCTCAGTTCTTTTTCATTTTGGAGTCACAAAGAGGCTTAGGAGACACAGCTAAACCTATATTTTTTACCAACAGTAGTCTCTCGAGAAGGATGAAGCTCATTTATAACCTTCATCCTTTCCTTTGGAGGATTTTGAGAAAGGGGTTTCTCTAGACGTCAATAGGACAGTAGAAGGTTTCAGAGTAGAAGTGCTACAGAAAATGTGCAGAAACTATTTTAATACAATTCTATAAAGGCTAAACCACCAACATAACCCCATATTGCCAATGCTGCTTTGAGAGTCAGCTTGTTTATTTTGTCTCGGAGAAGACGTGCCATGTTCTTCCTGTGCTCGCTGTGGCCAAGTGTCCAGTTGCTGTGTGTCCGACTTGTTGAGATTGGCTTCTAGATATTTCTTCTGTTCTCTTTCTGTATATTTTGGCACAAAGTTGTATAATGTAGTTCTTATGTTGATTTTTTGATTTTTTTTTTTTAATGGTTTCTTCCATACGTGTGGTTACTTTGCTCCTGGGTGCACTGTTTTTGCTGAGCTGTTGATATTGTTTCAATGCAACAATGAAAGTTATTTATTGCAAATATAAAAAGAAGGCTTGTTCATTTATTCAAAATGAATATGCACCATCATACATATATGATAACGTGGCCCGTATAGTGTGTGTGTGTGTGTGGGAGGGGTGGGGGTTGCTGAAGTTTGTTGCAGTTTGATTTATGGTACAGAGGCTCTGCATTATGGAGGAAAACCAGCTACCGTATAGCCTGTGAGTTGCTGTGGATTTTTAAACAAATCTACGTGATAAAACAGTCAGTTGTCACTAGCAAATTCTTGTGGGCCTCCATAACTGTGAGGAATCCATCATACAATAGAGGTAGAATACCAACAAAAAAAGAAAAAATGACCTTCAGCCCGGAGCTTCAATAAACCAGAACACAACAGTGTTTTGATAAGAGGACTCCACTTTCACTCCCTCTTCACTGGGAAACTCACCACTCTAGAAATATTGCTGATTTGTGTTCTTCTTAGCGACACAGGAATGGTGGGAATGAAAACGTTCCCCAAAATGTTGATGAAAGGTATTCTGGGTCTCGAGTGTTGATACACCAGGAAAGACAGTCAAATACTTCATCCGAAAGTAATTACAGCAAAGGATCGGATATCCCAGAGTAACGAGACGTGTGTGTGAGGAGTCTAAAAGAAAAATATTTTCTCTTTTCGAAGGACTTAGTCAAGTTTTGTCATTATTGACGGACAGCAACTAAACAGTAACAGTTTAGCGTATAGTTTCAGACAGGTTGGTTGCCCACCACACTCCCACTGGTCTCTGGTGGACTGGATGGCTGCATGCCCGGAACAGTGTCCCATTTCAGGGGATCCACACAAGTGACACGGTCGCACACACCTGCACACACACACACACACACAGACGTGCCAGGAAATTCCGACACATCAGTGTAAAGTGACAGAACGATGCGTAGAAACACAATAGCCGAGCGTGGGTCTGATTCGGTGTGTGTGTGTGTGTTTTTGAAGATAAGCCGAGGACAATGTGATAATGAAAGACGCAGTTTCTTTCCAAAGTATCATGTTATATCGGCGATGTGAGTCAGTGACCTCGGTGTGAACAGAGAAGCGCACACACACACACACACACACAACCACACACACAGGACAATCTTTCTTTGTCACACACACACGTGCAGAGGACAAATTTCCCAATTGTGTGTGTGCGTGCGTGCGCGTGCGTGCGCGTGCGGGCGCATGCAGGGATTATTAAAGGTTGCCCTTTTTGTTTTTTGTGTGTGTGTGTGTGTGTGTCTGTGTGTGCAGGGATGGGCCTGTGCAGTGTTTGGCTCTCACAACGATACGGGACACGCTCTCCCGTGATGACATAAAATCAAGGTCACTGAGTCACGGAACAGATAGGATAAAGTGGTGACCACTTGTGTGATGAAAACATCTCGTCAGACTCCAGACAAAAGAATCCTTTTTGAATCATTTTATCTTTATTGTAGAAAAAATAAAAAAAAATAAAAGCACATCGGTGAAACAATAAATAACCAGCTAATACTGCTTCTGTTTGTGTATGAGTGGGAAATATCAGGTTCCACCAGCTTGGAGGATATACAGTATATTTCCCTCAGAGCACATTTGCGAAATTAAACATTCAAGTCTGCATTGATTTAAAATAATATTTTCGATGTAATACTGAAGTTTTTTTTTTTTTTTTTTTTTTGTATGCACCCAGGTAAACTATGTTTTCAGTTACAGACCTACTTTTGTGCGAGGAAGTTGGAGTGAAATGTTTTCTGGAAATTCACAAGTCCACACTTACAGGATCAGCTCTGAAGCAATAGAAGCCCGTTATGTACATAGAAGCTAACTTTAAGATTATAGAATACCACTAAAGAATGCCGGGGTTATGGAGAAATGATTTACGTCTTTGTTATTTTTGACAACTCCGTGCACATATTTACTCTAATCCAGACTGTTGGCTACAGTTATTTATGTTCTCATCATTCTACCTGTCATCCTGCGAAAAAATATGTTTTTTTCTTTTCTTTTCAGTAACAGAGTCCATCAATCAAAAGGCACATTAGAGAGTTGTTCAATACTGTCAGAAAAGAAAAACACACAGTACACAAACAATGTTAATGCCGTCAGCCCTTGCTCTTATCAAAACAACACACAACATGATTTGATATGATTTAAAAGTGTAATCATCAATAAAGGCGCTCGTGAGATTTCATCTCTAGATGCAGATTGGAAAAATACAAGTAATAATAGAGAATCAATATTTCGGTCCACAAGGCCTCAGGTGAGCCGATGACATCACGATGAGGCTGGTCGATACAAAACCAATCCGTTGGTGGTTAAAAAAAAAAAAATCAAATTAAAAAATCTCCAGTGAAAACAGTCTTCTGTGTGTTTGGATGTGTGATCATTTTGTATTTGACTGCTCTTGTGCTGTACGTGAAATGTGTGCGTACGTGCTAATGTGTTTATGTCTCTATATACAAACTAGTTACAGTCCACCACGCATCCACGTGAGATCCAGTACACCCCCCCCCCACCCATCCCCCCCCCTCAGCCTTAGACGTGGGCGCTCTTGGCGTGGTTGGTGGAGGAGGCGGCCGGCGCGTTGCCTCCGCCCTGTTTGGAGTAGTAGAAGCGGTTGTTGTCCTGGTAGGAGCGGGAGGACGACTCTGAGGAGCAGCAGGTGAGGATGGACCCACCCAGCAGGGAGAAAATAGTGCCCACCCAGCCGGTGTAGAGAGAGAAGCCGAATAACATGACGCCGTGCTCCTGGTGGGCCCCGATGGGAAACCAAATCGTAGATACCACACCACACAGTGCTGATGAGAGGCAGACACACATTGTTAGAGTGGGGATGTAAAATAGCAGATAGTTAAATAACAGATAGATGGCGTGTTGTATGTTGTGTGTATTTTGTGTATCAGCAGTGTCTTCAGTTGTCACAGGCAGACTCCATAAAAGATACAGGCACGCACTGTCTGACCTTACAGGATATCCAGGCAAACATCTTATCACTCCACAAAAGGATGACAAAGTAGATCCCAGAATAGAGAAATGAGTAACCGAGTAGTGGTTGCTAAAATGGTTTCAGTGTCGAGGCTTATCAGCGTGTTTAACCGATGGTTTGTAACCGATGCATTTTTTAAATTGACATATTATTCTTATATTTGTCTTGAAAAGTTCCAAAAAGATTAGAAGCGAGCGTTTCCATTGTCCCATTTTTTTTTATCATGCATTGATATTCCTCGCGTGACTGAATGGAATGGAGACGAAGAATGGGTAGAATAATGTTTTGGAGCCGCTGGGACTTAATGGCTTTTATAAAAGCTTTGCCTTGTACTACGGGAGAAGGACTTAGCCTCCTCCAGGACCTACACAAATATTGAACTCCCCCGATAGAAAACCACACCTATTGTAGAACATGATGGATTTTTGCCAGGGTGCCTCAGAGGCCAACACACAACAACAGTATGAAGTCGGTGCAGAATCGACAAGTCATGTGTGGACTGAAATAATTAAAGTCGGGCCCCTGGCATGATTTCCGCTGCCAGTACGGAGTTAGTGAGAGGAAGAAAGGGCTTTTAATTCTAATGTGCATTTTTTTATAAACAAACACACAATTGAATCCTCCCTGATTTAAAACTGTTCTTAAAAACATAAAAACGTCTTTGGCTCCTTTAAAAGTGCCATAAATGGACAGTGATGTTTTGATTGATGGATGTCATTCAGAGCTTTGTGGGGACTGACGGTGGAAAAGTGCAACCTGGTAAAAGATTGATTGGATCGGGCTTTGGAAAATGCTGCAGCACCAAATATTGTCGTAGCCTTGTCGAACTTGTGTGAATCTCTTTGTGTGAGTTTCCGTGCGGTTCAGGACAAAAGCTGGGTGTGGATCAGAGTAGGTGGAGGACAGGAATGTGATCAGGGGGGGTGGGAGGAAGGGTTCAATGGAACACTGACACGTGTGTGTATGTAAGTGTGTGCACATGTGTGCGCCCTAGAGAGGAAGACGATCATATCCAACATCCTCTGCTCTCAACAGCCTGTGTGTATGTGTGTGTGTGTGTGTGTGTGAGGTGAGGTTGAAAGAGGTGAGTGTGAGAAAGATTGGAAGGGATTCCGCTGCGTGCAAAACAATTATAACTGCTATTATTCACTATACGTCTGAGCGTGACCTTCAGGCTGAGCTCACTGAATAGTTTGAGTTCCTTTGACAGGTGAGGGAATTCAAGTTGAGCCACTTACCGACGAGGAGTATGAGCACCCCTCCCAGGAGGGTGCGTTTGTTCTTGGAGCTCTGGGGTTCGTTGCCCAGGTTGATGCAGGGCATGGACATGAGGATCATGCCCACGGCTGGGAGGCCCAGGATTGAGCCCGTGATCATCAGGGCGCGGGTGGTCTGGACGTAGGCTTTGGAAACACATAGAGTATGAATAATATCACTTCAGGGACTAAGTTGAGTATATCAGGACATGATTTTACGGGAGAGGAGGTGGTGGATAAAGCAATTTACACCTAACTAAATAAGAAAAAGTAAAAAAATAGATTACATTTTAAAATTTTGTGAAAAAAAAACAACGTTTTCAGTGTTTACCTGGCAGGTCCAGGATGTGCGTCAGGGAGACGCAGTGGTAAAGTCCCGTGGAGATGACGCAGTCGGCCCAGGGTCCCCTGGCTCCCAGCTCGTCCATCTTCTTACAGGTGTTCAGACCGTATTTGCACGTGTTGACCCAGTCGTTGGTGGCTGTGGCGATGATGATGCCCAGCCAGCCCAGGCAGCTGGTGAGAAATCCGCTCAGCAGGAGGCACGGGTTCGCCATGGCGTAAAAAATCACAGCTCCCCAAGTTCAGAAAAACCCCTCAGTGAGCTTCAAAAAAGGGAAACTGGGAATAGCAGAGTGAGATAAAACAGCCTGAGGTCTAATATTATAACTGATAATCCACCATATAAATTAATCCAGTGTCAAAGGATTCAAACTCCTTTTTTCCCCCCCTTCTAAATCAGTAAGTCCATCAGTTGGCTTCTGTGGCGCACTTCAAAAGAATGAAACTTTCATATCATCATAGGCTTTATAGAAGGGAGGCTCAGCAAAGGGAAGGGGGGAAAAAAACGACGCACAAACTTCCAGCCAATCAGACACTCTGCAGATATAAACCAAAACAAAATGAAGAAGAAAAAAAAATCCCCCTCTTGTTTTTGCCTCTCCAAAAAAGTTGGGAGCCTAAAACTACTGTTTCTGCATTAAATGAATCAGAGCGCTGAGAAATGACAACAAGACATCTGCTGCCATCTAGTGAGTATAATGTGTGCCCCCACCCCCCCCCCCCCAACAATTAACCTTCTTCTGGATGCATTGACAACTATTACTTTCGTTCAGTTAATAACAATTAAAATAACGAATTATATGTATAAAGGATTTTTTTACCCAGGTAAGCATGCTCCCATCCTGTATATACATATCACTGCGCATGAAGTGTTCATGTGTGAATGTGTTGTACAACCCTCCAATGCATTAGACTGGAATCATAATCTGCATTCATCCTACAGTCATCGGCATAGCTGTAATAACACATTTATGTTTATTAGTGAAATTTGGTGATTGCGAGCATGAATCTGGCAAACACACACACACACACACAAACAACGACGACGATATATTTCACACAGGGTCCAAACAATGACTCAGCCTCACTGCACCAAGAAAATGCAACTGACCTTTAATTTAGACCACAAATTGACCCTCCTGCTGTCGTACCACACACACAGTCCCACCATGGTATATGATCCAGTGGGTCAGCACTAATTAAACCCCTTGTGCAGTGGTTGTATTTTACAAGGAAAACGTGTGTTTAAAGTAAAAATCGGGCTTATATGCAAAACAAAACAACAAAAAACGAAGCTTTTGACAGCGCGCAAGTACCATGGGACCCCCTGTAAGGGGGTTCCTGAACGTGTCATTGCAGTGCCACCTCATGGCAAGTAATTTAATGGGCTTTCAGGTTGTCGTTGCTGTGGACCAATGTAAACAGCCGTCTTTGGGTGACCGCCTTCTAGCTGGGGGCCCTAGGCAATTGCCTACTTTGCCTGCCCCGTTGTGACGCCTCTGTATGCACGGACATCTCACACGTGTGTGTATCTTAAAAAAACAATGGGTGCTGTACTCGGAGTCACCAACAGAGGGCGACATCACACAGCAGTGGTGTGCAGCAGGTGACATTCAGGTGCTGGAGGACATCGTGTCTTCTTCTCGTCGTAAAGGCTGGAAGGAGTTCGGTAAGTCCCCCATCACGCCACGACACGGCTGCTGCAAAGCAATCGTTTTGAAAATACACAGAGAGAGAGACAGACACACACACACACACACACACTGAGACGCTTCACAGAGTTACACAAGGTCACAGTCTACGAAAAATGTTTGGCCTACTTCCTCCACTTGCTGGCTCATTGCACTTCCTGTTTGCTGTTGTCTGGTCACATTCACAGCTTTCTGTCCACTGTCTGGCCAAAGTTAGCCTTGTGGTTCCATAAAAATGTGTGTTTGTGGTCAGTGCTGGTGCTGTCAGTGACGGAATGTTGTGCATTGCTCAAAGTGTGCTTCATTCATTTGTTTGTGTGTGTGTGTGGGT
>JAFBJU010000681.1:210301-230301 GCA_016785305.1 Colistium nudipinnis | reverse complement strand
TCACTCACCGCTAACTGTGTTAGCCATTAGTAACAATTAATCTCGACAAACACTGTTGGCCATTACGCTCAATACATCACTGCAGTCTCTGCTACCTCTATAGCACACCGACCACACAACGGTGAGGCCCCAGTGCACTGTGGGGAAAGATGAGAGATACGCGCGTCATCGTCCATATGGCGTGGAGAGGGAGTTACAGCGAGAAACAGGGACACAAGGCGAGAGGCAAGAGAGGAGGAAGAGGAGGTGATAACTCATCCTGGTCCTCAGGAGCGCACGCTCTGTCGACAGCGGAAATATACTCCCTGAATTTGTCATTTTAGTTCATTCGTGCTTTGAAGAGATTTCCATAGGTGGCGGAGGTGAGGAGGGTGGATTAGGGGAAAAAAAAGAGGCATTTTGTTTCAAAATTACACGTTCCGAAACTCTCATACATAAACATGTTTTAAAACTCGACCCGACACTTGGCACTTTACCACGTAAACTTATTACCATTAAGCCTGAAGTCCCTCCTTCCATCTTTCTCTCTCTCCCTCTCTCTCTCTCTCTCTCTCTCTCCAGCATTTTCAAACTGCTTAAATTAGCCTTCTCATCATTCCGCTCTTTATAATCCCCCACTCCCCTTTTTCTCCTCTGTTGTCACCAGGAATAGAATAATCTATTGCTCTTTACATGGTGGGCTGTGCATTATCTAATATAGTTGATGGGAATGTGTTGGGCAGTGAGAGAGATGGAGAGAGAGAAAGATGGAGAGACAAAGAGAGAGAGAGGACACGAGCCATGACTCGTATATCACGTTGATGAGAGGCTCTTTGGAGCTGGACCGAGTTGAAGTTGGGCCACAGGAGGGCCATAATATTACGTTACGTTACTTAAAGAGATTGTGCAGTGTTTATTTGGATTTTTTCTTCTTCAGACAACTTTTGGCCACACAACTCTAAAGCACTTAAAGGTATTTAGGCAGTGTACTCTAAGCCCAAATTAGTTGACTTTACTAGAATTTCGCGAGGAAACCTTTTGCCTTAACCCATTCTATTTTTTACACTGTCTGAAACTAAACAGGTATATGAATAACATACATTAGTAGTCTGAACTAAAATGAATTGGTTCAATGAAATTATTTATTTTCTGATTTCTTAGTTGTATAAAATGATTATTTTAAGTTCAACTTGCATAAACAAAGATAACAAAAATAAAATTATTTAAAGTGACTATAAATCATTTGTTAATATAAGTAACGTCCTTTCCTTTGAATTATATTTTTTAAATTATATTAAATACAAAACTTATTTATATAAAAGGGAAAAAATTAAACGGTGCATTTAAATGTTCCAATATATTTTATTGTCAACAGAACATGTCAAACATCTTTTTTGTTATTAAGGCTGTGGTAAGCAATTATTATGAAACCTTAAATGAATACTTAAAGATTTCTATAATTTTTTCACCCTTTTGCCAGACAACAGTTGAAGAAAAGGCAACGGAAACCCTTTCTTAACTGTGCGTTAACCCCCAACGCACTGGTCTTGGTCCCGTGTTGCTCGGACATCGGGAAGTAGGTCAAAGGTCACAAAGCACTAAAGTGTCTCGCAGTTTCACCCACTTCCCAATGTCTGTGCGAGACGGGACCAAGACCACTGCGTTTGGGGTCCCTGAAAACCCCCAGTACCAACTTTCATCTTTCTAGCAGCGACCCTTCACCAAAGCCCTAACCCTAACTCCACACTGATAGGGGTTATAAGCCTGGAATTAGGGTTTTGGTAACCCTAACCCTAACCCTAATTCCGCACTAAAAGTACCAAGTACCAGTACCAACTTTCATCTTTCTAGCAGCGACGCTTCACCAAAACCCTGAAAACCCTTAAATGTTCAGCTGATTATTATTATTACTTTTTTAATATTGGTGTAATGTGAAAGTGACACAACTACGGGGAACCATGATTCACTCTGAGGGTTTCCCTGCGCTCTACGAAGCGTGTAAGCAGTTGTCAGCTCGTAGTTTTGGTTTTATAGCCCTGGCTTCGCAGTTTGGTTCAAGCTCGCTGCTCCCATCAGTCTCTGGGGGCAAAAAAAAGCTGCTATCAGCAAAAAAAAAAGAAGAAGAAAAAGATAGAATAAAGAAACTGTACTACCTGCACCAAACGACAGATGGACAAATTAGTTAAAGTTACTCAAACGCATGCAGATGTCACTGTATGTCTACTGGATGTGTTGTTGGGCAGTTGTTTGCCAATTAGTTCATGACAAGTTTGACAGCTGATAAGATTGAAATGTTGTTTTTTAAATTTGCAATTTGGATATTTCATTTTTTATTTTACATAGTAGGCGAAGTCCGACTGGTCGTTCTTCAAGAATGGCGAATGAGAGTTTTTCAAGGTGGCAGCGATCGAGCCTCATTGGTGAATTTCATTATTTCTTTTCCCAGATTAGATTAACCACAATGGACGGGGTCCAATGACCCAAGAAGATCATTACTTATACCCACTGACTCAGGCAGCGGCCCGTACCTGGCTATTCCTCAATTACCAGCTGACAGACAGGCGTGTGGAAACAGGGTCATGGCCCAAACCACCCCCCCCCCCAAATACGCACATCAGGCTGGATCGCCCCACCGCCGTCCTCTCCGCTACTCTCTGGGGAACGTGGAGGAGATTGAGCGCTCCATTGTTTCTGCTAATGCGCTTTAGCTGCCTGTCAAAGAGGCGGTTGGGAGCTGCCCCGGTCTTAACCAACCGCTTGTCTCTGGACAGTTGCTGGGTCTGAATGTTAGTGCACGAGCGTGTGTATGTGTCTTGTGTGTCATCATGCCTGATGAGTGTGGTTACGTGCCCTCCAATCGTACCTGCACAGGATTCATTTGCCATTCCATGCCCGGCGCGCATATGCATTAATTTCATTACCCCCTTATTAATTCTCTCTCGTATGTTCCTCTGCTTCTGTCATTCCGTTTCCAAGCTTAAAAAATAAATGTGCTTGATGTTTTTGCTCTCTAATTCCCCTTCCACCTATATGCTTAACCATACAAATGCATTTAAATGTATTTACCCCCTATCTGCCTTTGCTCCCTGACTGCCAACCGCACGCTCCCTCTCTTAAATATACCAATTTAATCATGGAGGCTTCTTTGCCCTTGTGCATCTCTCTCTCTCTCTCTCTCTCTGTCACTCTCACTTGCTCACTCTCTTTCTCTCTCGCTCTATCACTCTCCCTCTTTCTGTGTGTGTGTGTGTTTTTTTGCTTGTGGCCACAAGTGACCGCCTGTGTCTAGGTGTGTGCGTGTGTGAGAGAGAGAGAGAGAGAGAGAGAGAGAGACATTTCCCCACAGGCTTGTGTGTATGCTTGGAGGCGTGCATGTGCATCCTCCTCTTCCTCTCCTCCTCCAAAATCTGTGTGACCTTGCCAGTCCGCCAGTCAGTCAGCCATGGCAGGGTCGTCTTGTACACCTGCACTCTTTTGCTGTCAGTGCGTGTCTCCGCTTGTGTGTGCGTGCATAAAAGCCAAGTGCTTGTGTGGATGATATTTCCCCCCTCCTTCTTGTCTTATTTGTGTTGCTTCAACTCCGACAGGCAAACAAGACCCCATTTTGTCCCCCACGATCAGTTGATTAGCATCTGATTGGGCCTTTAATCCTAATGACTTTTTCCACCACACGCTTTAACATCAGACTGGCTTTGTCCCCCCCAGTTCCAGCCAATGAAACGCTCTCCCTTCGGGCCCGTCCCGATGTGACTGCAGTGATTGCGTAATGTCACATTTTGAGCACATTTGAATTTGGAGAGTCGCCATCTGAGAGATCACAAGACAAGATGGGAATGTCCTGGCCACCAGAAAATACAAAAAGTAAATGCTCTGCTTCCCCGTGATGGCGAGTGTCGGAATGTCCCGAAGCGCTTATCAGATGCACGTTCAATGAAACTGTTCAGCAGCTGACACCTTATAATTAATCGTCCCTGATAAATGCCGGGATGGGGATGTTTTTAACTATCTGTGAAGCGGAGAGCTCCAGCAAAAAAAAAGGAGCCTAAGTGCTGAGCAAACCTTCCCTGGATAAATAGAGATTAGACGCACACACACACACACACACACACACTCACTCAGTCTCCGGCAGGTCTCATGTGAACCAGACCAGACTCTGGGCGCATACCAAGCAATGCAGCGAGGAGCAGCGATGGTGTAATTGCGGGACAGGCCTGAGTAATTCTGCCAAAGTGAATCCTGATCCTGCATCTCATCAATCATTTCCCCTGGACGGACAGCACCTGCTTTGTTCCCGTTCTGTAAACTTCCTGCCTCCCGTGGAGGGACTCTGAGCTTAATTCATTTTCTCTAAAGAAGAAAATCTGGCCGTGGGCCCTTCAGTGGAGAAACCGGAGCAGCATCTCCATCATTCCAATATTAAAATGGCCCAGCTTCCCTCCCTCTGCCCCTCGTCCATTCTGGCTGGCACGCCCCGGGGCCGTTTGTCACACAAACAGCATAGTGAGGTTGTCCCACCAGGACAGACAGATGACACATTTCGGTTCACCTCCACACAATTGCCAAGGCCTGTCTGTCAAACTACTGCAGAGAAAATCCAGAGGGTCAAGGCACAAATTAAATGATTTTTTTTCTAATTTATAATTATTTTTCTTATCTTTGCTTTCTGCTCTGTACTTTGCTGCCAAATAATGTCCCCTCTTCATTTTTTTAAATCTCTGCATTGGCTTATACTGACCCAGCATACGCACCCCACTGTTGACTTAAAAGTGTTTTATTTAAAGTTATACTTTTTTTGGGTCCTGCAATGGCAGTGTTCTTGATACTATCCTCCAATTATTCGTAAGTGATTTGAATGCGTGTTTACTCCCTAAGCCTCAATTGTTATGTGATAGGAAGTTAAGGGTGGCTTTCAAAATGATGATAATTTAATAGATAGACTGTCTACCACAAATACTGTTTTTCTGTGCAGACACGAAAACAAAAATATGCCTTACATAATTAGTTGTTTTTGTTTTCCTGAGAATATACTTTCATTTTTCTCTCTTCTCCCTTTGTCCCGCAGGCAGAGATAAACGTTGGGTGTCATTGGCAACCAGAGGAGCAGGTGAAAAGGAAGAAAAAGAGTGTGAGTTGTCTATAAACGGGATTAATAGATGGACAGGCTGCAGTCCTGAATTGTCTGAATCAGGGATTCTCAAGGACTTTTGTAATTCACGGTTTGATCTTGGCCCGGGACAATGTGTGGAGATGAATGGAGAGACAGAGGAGCGATGTGGAGGGGGGAAAAAAATGAGGCAAGAAAGAAAGGTGGCTCCCACCGAGGCTAAATAAATTGAGGGAACAACCTGGCGTTTTAGGAAAGGGAGATGGATTGGTTTCTAATATAGTGCGGCTACAATGACAAATTAAGGCCCGTTGTTTTTTTTCCAGGACCACGGAGAGCTGCTGATTCTTGGTGCTCCTCCGTTAGAAAAGAGTTCGGAATGAGGGGCTGACGATTAATGAGAGTTGGGGGGGGGGGGGGGCTGTCCAACACGCCAGATTCATGTTGAATTTCCAAGCTCGTGGTAGATAAATAAAGCCTCAAGTTCCTCATTTTAATTACATAGACTGGCATGAATGGCAGTGGAAGACTATTCAGTTGAAACGGCTCATTTGTTTCCTGGCACACCTATAACAAAAGCTCTTATATAAGGTATCTTCTCAAATTGGGAGTGCCACCTTCATTTACCCTTAACTGCAGAAGGTCTTTTATTAGAAGCACACCTTTATTGCTAATTCCTTCTGGTTGTGTGATAAAAGACATGTATAATATGGAAATATGTGGGACAGATGCACCTGCATTTGATAGGCCCAAGTTCTGATGTTTTTTTTATCCTTCCTCGTTTTAGGGGTCAAGCTGGGGACCACTTTTTCCTCATTTGATCCCCTTTTTTTGTGGCGAAAACAGGGTCAGTGTTTCCCAGGGACGACAAGCGACCTATCCAGTGGTGAATCCGTGTTTTAACCGTGCCGCGGCAACTTTATTGACTGTAAAACAACCAAGCCCTAATTGTCTCCTCCATTGGCAGTGCTTTTAAGTCTGGAGAGGAATCCCGTCCTTATCAGCGCCCAGCCAGGCACCGGGAAGTGGCACTGGAGTCTCGCACAAAGGCACTCTCCTGTGGCGGTACGTGCACAATAAGGACACATGAAAACGCGCACATGCACACGGGAGTTCACACATAAACTCGAAAAAAAACATGCATGTGCGCGTAAATGGACACACACAGCAAGGCCCACATGCATAACTACCTGCATCTGTCCAGTGATGTGTGTGTGTGTGTTTGTGTTTGAATACCTCAAAGAGTCGCGGCTCCGCCGCTCGCTCTGCAGCCCTAAGCTGCGAGAGGCAGAAGAAAAAGGGGATTTGCGAGTTCACCAACGCTGAAACGACTGCGACGCTTTAGCGAGTTCTGCTCATGTGGGATTTAAGTGGCTGGGAAATTCCAGGACACTTTTTTTTACTCTGCTGATTCAATCCACCAACTGATCTGTCTTTGGCAAATTTAATACACAAATGCAAGCTTAAAAAAAAAAAAAAAAAACTCGAGGGAGAAAGAAGCTCTTGACTATTTCCCTTTTCAACCGTTTGTAATAAAAAGTGTCATTGAAGGGGGGAAAATATCTTCCGTAGCCCAGTGCGTGCAATTTACAGTATATTGGTATATCATAAACCATGCGCATCCAGAAATGTGTGTTTACGAAGCAATTATACAATACGTGGTGAAATCGCAGCGTTAAATCATTTACGGTTGCAGAAATTTTACATTAATTTTTTTTTCCTAAATCTACCCAAAGTGTCACTTCCAGTAGTTTTCCCTTCGTTTATCCTTAAGCCAGGACCAGCTTATACTGATAAGACGAGCTAGCCAAGGGTCATTAGCTTCTTACCCTGTATATCCCCCACCGCGCGCGCCCTCGTCTACAGATGGACATGTGCCTCTGAGCATTTCGATACGTGATGTCCATGCGTCTGTGTCGATATTCATTATGAGCCAGCAGATACACAGGCAGCAGATTTTTCAGCATTGCTGATGTGGACTAAATATATAGTCATATATTGTATACACAATATTCAGCGGATCTACTTAATCTCCTCCCTCCTCGCCTCCCTGACCACCTTCTATATACTGCATCTGCAGAGAGATATGGTCATATACTGGTAAATAATATTCAGTATGCCGAAAGCCACTGGAGTGTGCGTTGCTCTACATTTCTGCAACTGCATAGTGTGCAGTGCTTTATGACCCTCTTTACCTGTACTCAGCTTTTAATTTGACTTACTCTCTGTTTCCATTTCAACTGTATGTTATTACGATCACTGTAATCACTCCTTTCCCATCATAAATCTTCTCTGTGCTTTTTCTTGTTCCGTTTCTCCCTTTTGTCTTCCTCCGTGTTTTTCAGCCTGCTGAAAATTAGAGCTCTAACAAGAAGACGAAGATGACATGAACACCCCCCCCCCGGGGTTACACCGTTTTTTTAAAGATCAAAATTAATGGGCATGGATTGCAAATCACTGTTAAACTCAACAAAGTGGTAAAAAAAACATGAAGAACGAGTAGTGCTACAGGCCAAAAAGCACTCAACTCTTGGCTGGTGGAGCAAATTCACTCATTTAGGGGAGTTCTGGAGAAAGTTAAGCACAAAAGTTGGCCCATGCATCACAAAGAAAATCAAGATGATGGCTCCACAATATTTCATGAAACAAGAATATATCCATTGCCAGAAAATGAAATAATTTCCACCCATTTGCTGATTTAATGTTTTTGTTAGTTATTTTTCCGGCCAAGAAATGTTCACTTTTAACTGTGGAGTAATGAGTTTTAATTTTAAAGTGGGTCATTGGTGTCAGTTTCTAGTGGCTAGAACCTGGTTAACCAGCTGCTTTCCCCATGCTGTTACATATTTAGAGTATCAGAAAAGATTTTCTCTATACATCAATATCGAGTGTGTGTTCAAGACTATTGAGTAGTTTAGATCCATATTTTAGTCTGCACTCAATAAAGTATACACATTTCAGAAGAACATTTCGTTCTGCAGAGGAGGAGGAGGAGGGGAGAGGAGAAGAGATGGCTTCATAATGTAATGGAGAACTCTCACTGAAGGAGAATGAGAAGAGGCCATAGCCATAAGAACATATATTGGCTTTTAGATGATTCGGAATTTGCCCTTTTACTGCATTTCAGGACAATAATATCTGGTGTAATTTACGGCGCACTTGTAAATCTCCTTCTCCTGTGTCCCCCCGATTATTTACCGCGCAAATCCGTCGAAGACTCTCAAGTGTCATTATTCCGCAAGGATCGTTATCGATGGCGTTACGAGGTGCGGAGCGGCGTCCCCCGTTGGCTGGGCCGAAACGTAATCTTTTCTCCACGGCATGCAGCGTGGTAACACCGGACATAAATTACATCCGGTGCCTCTTGCTCAGAGCACACAAACAAATTCCAGTGGCGATAAGCTTTATGGTTGTGATGAATGTCCTGGAGATGTGTGTTTAATGCTCAGATCTGTGCCCGTGGTGCATAAACCAAGTCTCAAAAAGGCCCAAACTATTTCCGAACTGCGGCACTTAATAAGTGGATTGCAGCCCAAAAATTGTCGAGGAAAGTGTCAGAACCAGATCTACTTTAAATTCTTTGCAGTTTGAGAAAATTTCTCTCTTTGATGGGAGAGTTTCCACTGCAGGATTATTGATTCTCTTTAAATCCAGCTGCGAATTGGCTCCAGCACGGAGGAAAGCTCATGACAGAAATACATGCAACTCCACCGCATGCAACTCACTCTCCTATTTAGTAGCAGACCTCAACTCGGTTATATTTTACCGTAAAAAAAAAAAAAAGCTTCTCCCTTTTGTTTGGGTTATTGATTTGTTTATTTGTTCCCCCAATGTCAAGCCAGATTCCCAAATGAAACTTCCTGGGATGGAATCACGGCTCTTGTTAGGTTCTACCTCGATCCACCGGGATCGGTATTTTTTATTTTTTTTCCTAAGCGCTTGACTGAGTGAGTTCACACTTGGGGATCAATAAATGCCTCCGTTTGCTATTTGAAATAAACACACTCCGTGGGCCATTATTCTGTCTCTGAGTGCCATGGTTAAAAAAAAAACAAAAAAACACACATCATAAACCTCCTCCAATTGGCCCGATGCCTGGAAATGGATCATGCCGTTATTGATGACCACCGTAGCGTGTCGTAGCCCTGGCGATGTGAGGATTATTAGGACCATTGGGTCGCAAAAAGGTTGACCTTGACCCAGGTGCGGATCTGGTAGACCTCAGATATGATATTGCTCTCAGGAAGAGGCGTGATTTATCTGCGGTGGCCATGTCCAGAGAGCATCGAGCGTTTCTCTCCCCTGTGATATTGGTATTCATTGAGTGTCAGGTTAGAGCTTAATTATAAATGCTTGTAATTAATGCTCTCGCCGTGTGATGAATGGTTATCATTGTCGGCGGTGACGCCGGGTGCACCGGCGGTGACATCGGTTTACAGAATCATTTCTCCTCGGAGCCCGCGGCCAGTTCATACCCCGTGACCCTGCGCTGCACATACATTCTCCGCCCCTGCAGACTGACTGCTAATCCATAATCTGAATTGTTTTTTGCATAAGACGTGTTGCAGCGGTGCCTGAAGGTGATGCATCACCGGATTATTAATTGTTACCCATATATATATATATATATATATATATATAGCTTAGTCTTTTTTTCTTTTTTTATCATTTCAGAGATCCAGAGCACGTCAAAGGTTCAGAGGGACGCCAAGCCCGCACCGGGACGCCCTGTGTGTGGAAATCCAGGGAAGTGCCAATAGGTAAATATATCGGAGGGTCAGGGGGGTGTAATTGCGATGTCAAAGGTACACGCTTATGTACATAAATGTGACTCGGGCTCCAATTTGCAGAAAGCAACCTCTGTGACAAACACCTATTCGCAGTGCTTAAAAGTCCTGCACCATTTAGACCCTCAGACTTCCGGCCAAATGATAAATCACTGCCGCATTGTTATGGTAAGTTATTCCGAAGATGGCTCATGAAGAGCATTTTGAGAAAGGGAATTCATGGAGAGGGCCCAGCCGCTCATTCCGCTCATATTTATTAAATACCGCATCGCCAAAGCAGGTGGTACAGGGTACACGTTTAAATGTCTGTGACTCAACATACATTTGTCACAATGGACTTTCTGTTTCATAAAGGGTTGTCGAGGAAAAGCAAATATTTCCTGCTTCCGTGTGTGTGTCTCTCAGCCAAGTATCTGCAAGACGGGCTGTAGATCTGAGCCGGTAAACAAGCTAATGGGCCGACATGGGACCTGTACCCGGGTGCGTTGGTTCAGTTCAGGTGTGTCCTGCTTTTCCTCTCGTTCCGCGCCCGACTCCAAACATTTCCTCTGGCTGTCTCCCGGTCCCCCCCTCACTTAAGCTTCAGCTCTTGATATGTGTTGCCCCGACTGGGAGCTTCGTCTCGGGGGCGTCCCAGGATACTTTCCGAGCTTCTTTGGCTGGAATAGAAGCGTCAGGCTTCAAATGAACACTGACAGTTTGGTTTATTCTTCCAGCTCGGTGGGTTATCAGTCACCATCAGCCGCCCCGGGGGCAACAGGGGGGGTTGGAGAGGACTCGTTGGAGTTGTGCGTGCGTGTGTGTGCGTGCGTGTGTGTGTGTGTGGGCGTGTGGGCGTGTGTGTGTGGTTATTGACACCAGCAGAAGGACACAAACACCCCGAGGTTAAAAGAGGATGTAGCATTCTGTGATTTATTTCATCTCCAGTCCATACCTCATATGAGTGCCTTACACAAACCCTCATATTCATTTTAAAAGACCACACACACACACCCATAGGCACGCACGCACGCACACAAACACAGACACACACGCGCTGTGTGGTTAATTTATGACCAAACAGAGAGCTTTTAATCCTTGGATTTCAGTGTGGCTGCGCATACGTGTATACTGTGCAGTTTGCGCGTGTGTGTGGGTGTGTATGCCTGTGTCAGTGTGGGTGTATGCCTGTGTGGGTGTGTGTGCCTGATGTGAGTTATCAGTGTATCACGGCAAAAACATTTTTTGCAATGTGCTGAGCAGGGAGGAGGTTCAAAGCTCTGAGTTTTTTTTTTCTTTCTCCCTGCTTCGGCATGTGTAACACCAATGACCTCAATTAGCTTAGTGTCTGATCGACACACACGAGCAGAGTATCATCATCACACACGTGGAGACAGAAGCAAGCGGTGGGATGTAGCACGAAGAGACATCGGGGGGGGGAAGAGACATCCGGGGGGGGGGGGGCTTGGGTGGAGGTTTGATTAGAAACAGACTGTTTCTTGTTGAATGTGCTGTTCAAATGTTGTTTGTGCGTCTCTGTTGTACTGATTGTACAGGAAGTGTGACATAGAGTCAAGGAGAAAGAGAGAGAGAGTCACAGACACTGTGAGCCATGAACCGGAGGAAAGTGTGAGCAAAAGTGAGGAGGTGGATCAAAAACAAAGTGGAGAGGGGGGACAGGAGTCACGGAGCCATCAGAGAAGAGAAAATGGGAGATTTAGTCCAAAATGTGCAAAAGTACGGCCCATAAAAAGGGAAGGAGGATGAATGAACGAAATGGAAAGCAGTGAGGAGAATGAATAAAAAAAAACAAAACAGATGTAGCAGGGAGGAGATGCGCAGATGATGGAGGAGGAACAGGATAGAAGATGAAAAGGAAGTGCGGAGCGGCGCGTGCACAGATGTAGATGGAGGAAGAAGGGATCTGTCAAACTGCAGGCACACTGAGGAACGGCGCTCTGACCTTCACGGGGCACGCTGACGGAAATTTATGTGCGCTCTCACTTTGTGGGGCTGCCGGGGTACGGTGAGAGTGCGTCTGCGTGCACGGTCACGCACGTACACGCGGCTTTGTGCGGGCGTGCGTGCGCGGTTGCCCGCCAGCCACATCGTGAGTCAGGAAAGAAAAGAGGGTTTTCCCTTTATCCCACACCTACTCTCCCTCCGCCTCTTTTTGTTTCAGTACTCCCTCCGTCCCTCTCCTCCGCCCTTCCGCCTCCCTCTGTCTCTCACCTCCTGCAGAACCATCTCTCCGTGGGAACTCCATTAGACGCAGCACTGTGTTATCTTTTCCTGGAGAAAATAGGCAAAGCGCCCGCGGTTCGGAGCAATTATTGTACACCGTATCTCAGGAGGTGTAACAAATTAAGCAGGACTCAGGTCATGCACGTTTAGCTTGAAGCAACTGCATACAAGAAAAAAGTTTCGCACATCGACATCCTCCTGTATCCCATTAAATCATAATCCTCAGATTCCAGTGATTACACTTACCTTTTTTTTCCAATTTATTATGCATGTAGGAAATTGACGGCACCTGAGATTTAGTTGATTGGCACCGCTGGGCTTCGGGAACACGTCGGAGTTAATTATGCCAAATAACATTGTGAATATTTGAAAAAAAAAAAAAAAAAAAAAGTTTATGAAGAGTACAGTAAGTCGCTGAAATAGCTGTCTTACTTTTTCACAAGAACCAATTTGGCCTGAAAAACCTGTCGGTGGTCGAAGCGATTTGAAAAATATCACAGGAATAAAAAATAATTAAACATAATGTAGGCTCACATCATGTAGCTTAAGCATTTTCTGGTAAAATAGTGGTTGGTGGTGAGTTTATATGCAGACACCAAACCAAAAGACTTCCAAAAAAAGAATCCTAAATATTTAGGGTGGGGAACATGCACCTCCGGTCAGGCCTTGTGACAGCTCTTTTTCTCTCCTTTTATTCAAATTCTTCCTTTTTATTAATCCCTGGCGTGAAGTGATATTTATTCATTGAAGCTTATTCAGCTCGTGCGCTGAATGTTTGCGATGAGTTTTGGAGGTTTATGAGCCTGACATTACATAACTGAATTAAATCTTGCCCTTGGGGGGATGCATGCAGATGAACTGGGGAAGACACATTTTAGATGCTTTCCGTTCCACTGCTGTACTTAAGGGGGGGGGGGGGGACACTGTAACCAAAACAAATTGCTTCCTTGTAGCTTCCCTGCAATAGTAATGCGGGACAGCTGCGCGCGGGGCGCAATTCTCTATATAGCCAACACCGCAGGATCATTTCCAGAGAATTGAATAAATATCTGCTGCGCAGCTCAAAATGTCAAGGAACTTAAATAAATACACACAAAGCAAGCCAGAACAAAAAAAAAAAAAAAAAAACAGTTTGCAGACTTAGCTTTTTCATTGTTTATTCCCTCTCCTGTATCTCCCCCTGATCTGAGTATGTCTGTGTATCTGCATGTGCACGTGTGTGCAAAGCTCTAGGTTGTGTGTGAAAATGTGTGCGTCCGCACATGATTAAGGGGTTGTGCTGTCCTCTTGATTGCACGCGGCTTGCGCTCGCAATCTGCTTACTGGAGAAGCATCTGCGTCCGGCGGCAGCCGTCCACCTGTTGTGCCAGCCAACAGTGCAGACGGGCTCTCCAAGATCTTGGAGAGAGAGAGAGAGAGAGAGTGGGCGAATGATGCCGAACCCAGCTGATAGCTTCTGATGTCCGGCCATGAGGCCAGGAGGAGATCTGTGAGCTAATCCAAATATGAGATTAGACGAAACCAGGGGGGGGGGTTAAATTCGACACTAGCTTCCTTTAACTTCTTCTGAGCTGCAAAGAAAACACACACACTTATACGCACACACAACTGCTGACCTCATATAAACAAGCAAACACCTGTGTGTGTGTGTGTGTGTGTGTGTGTGCACTAAGCGGGGTTTTAAACCAACATACTCTGACAAAGTAATGGACAGACAACAGTACACACAGGCCAGAGGCTGTTTTCTTACATGTGATTAGTGATGACTTGTATAAGTTAAACTAGCCCGTGGATACACATGCGCACGCACACACACACACTCGTGCGCGCGCACACACACACACACACACGATTGAGTTAAAGAGGTTTTCTGCCCTGTGGTTGTCCTTGGGCAATATCATCACAAAGAGAATCAATAGAGCCATCGCTCAGGGTGAATGGAAAGAAAGCGAGAGACATTGAGAAATATATATACAAGGAGAGAGAGAGGGAGGGGGTGATTGGGGGAGAGGGAGAATAATGGATGTGATGCAGAGGGATGTGAGGGAGGGAGGGAGGAAGGTGCTGGGGCGAGGGAGGAGAAGAAAAAAAACCCAGGAAAAGTAAGTAAAAGAGTATCATTACAGGGAGTGAGCGGCAGAGTATCACAGGAAGGAGGAGAGGAGGAGAAGAGAAGGAGGGAGGTGACAAGAGTAGTTGAGGGAAAGAAGTACAAAAGGATGCTGGAGACAAAGTGACGGGGATGGATGGAGGAAGCTTCTTTTTGTGGCTTCACTTCCTGCCCCCATGTTTCGTCTCACCTTGGTGTTTACCAAAAAAGAATCCAGATATTAAATCTCCCTTTGCATGTGCCACGACGCCTTCCGCCTATAGATTCCGTTTTCGCGGATTTACGGCAAATGCGTGTGGCCCCACACATTATTCCAAATCACTGTCGTTTTGCTCTGTGTGTGCTGCTGTGTGTGGTTTGTTCGCCATATTTACATGATCTCACACTTTCTCCTGCCCGGCTCTGTTTCGTTGCCCTCCGGTTGAAAACTGTAAGCCAGATTAAGCTCTGCTGATTTCGATTATACGACACCCTGTGGCATCTTCACCCTCACCCACAAAATGCCGTCGCGCTCCACACCTGCACATGGCTGCAGAAGGCAAATTCACCGGAGCTGGGGGGGAAAAAATGAGTTTCCCGGCGCTGTAAAGTTATGTTTTAATGTCTGTAATCAGTAAAAGTGCCTTTGGCCGTGTCATAGGTGATCCACTGCGGCATTCCTGAGCCGTGACACGGCTCGATCTCTTCCCTTTTCTCGCCTTCACGCCTGCGACCGGCTGATCACGTCAGCCGCAGAGCCGGACAAGGCTGGATCTATAATCCACGAGTCGAGTGGACAGGAAGGAGTTAAGGACGTGCCGTCGCCGCCGTGCTGGTGTAATTACATCAGGCTGGTCGCGGGCGGCCAGGAAGGCCGCCTGTCCGTCGTCGGCTTAATTAGCAGCTCCCATGTTAAAGCAATGACAAATGGCCCACGCGGTAAAGAGGCCGATTAGATTTGAATAGATCATAGAAGACACAGATTAGCCGGTATTACCCCCTCGTACAGGAGCTCTCATTATTACCCAGCTGGCCCTATGCTCCTACTCCCAGGTGAGTCCGGGCCCTCCGTCCCTCCCTCGTCCTCCTCCTCCTCCTCCTCTCCCCATCTACACATTGAAAAGTGCTGTAAACGCTCGGGGAGAGGCACAGTGGCCTATATTAATGTAATCCCCTGCACCTAGCAGTGCCAGCTCAGCACAGTGCGGCCTCTCCCACGACAATGGGAGTAATGGGCCCGGCTCTTGCCTATTATCACAGCCCACCGTTCAGCCAGAGGGACATTAACCTGTGGAACTCCACGTGTACATCTTCCTCGGCGTGACAGTCTGCTGCCGTCAGGTTTTTCCTCCTCCGGGGCTCGGAGTCTGAGAACCCGATCTGGGGGAATGTTTAATGCATCTATACATGCACTCCCATGGGAATTTCTGTCTGGCAGAGATGGAGGGACAGAGTTAAAAAAAAGAAAAAAAGAAAGGAAACTGCAGTTGCAAAAAAAACACTTGTGAGGTACAGCTAATCTTTTTAGTGAGTGAGTCAAAAAATCAAAAACGTGTACTTATGGGTAATTAACGCTCACATCCCTCAGGCATGAAAGGAAAAACACAGGCAATTAGTTCAGGCCGATCAAAGACAATTTGCTCCATATTTGTTTAGATCTCACAGATACACGTCCTGCCACGGAATCGGTGCTAAAGATTAACTTTTAACTCAATCCATCTGCACAGATTGTTTGATCCGTAAAAGTTTGCCTATTTTCAAAAGGCTCCAATGAGATGATGAAATGAGGATCACCATATTGAAATGAAGATATTAAGCTGCTTGAAGAAATATATGGAAAGTACGCCAGTCAGCCAAAACTCTATTTAAATGACTAAATGTGTGAAATCTTAGACTGGACTATATATATTTATATAGGTGAGTGTTTATACTTCAATCAAGTGGTGGCATTTTAATACCGGATCCTATACATGTTCCGGGCTTTTGCGCGAGGAGCTGTGCAGCACTTGTTAAACATCTTATATCACTGTCACATTAATTCTGAAAGCCTGCAGTAATTACGCCGTCCACACAAATGAAACCATGCTTGAGAGGATTGGAATGGACTCTCGTGCCGGTTGTCTCGCCGCCTGTGAAACTTCTCTCAATGAAGATCACATTTCCCATAAACCGTCATTTCTCCTCATCCGCTGCATTTTTCTCTCTTTTTTAAAAAAAATTATTTTGTAAATGTTTTATTTGGGGATTTTTAAGCTCTTCATTGATGCAGTGTGTCATCACGTGGAACTCGTGAAAGCTTTGATTCACCTCCAGTTATGTGCGGTGAAATGATCCAGAGGTTGCCTGCCGATCTGACCCAGTGATATATGTCTACATATTTATGCATGTGATCATTATTTTTTACGAAGGTGACCCCAGTTCCTAGTTTTCTGGTTTAGCTGGTCGGCATAAAAGAAGCAACAGTTCACGACGTCCAATTAAACCAATTATTGCCTTTTTTTTATTTGTATTATTTTTTAACATCAGCATTTATTTGAAACTTTTTTTTAGGGCCACCTTATGAATGTAAATCCAACATTTAATTTCTTGACACTGCTTTTTGGTCCCTACCTGCTCCAAAGTGAAATAACAAATCTTTAACTTTGTGTGTCTGTCACTGTGGCCGACCGATTTCACGTTACACACTTTTGAGTGCAATGTGAATGTAAACAACATTAATGAATGCACCTTTAAATCTAAAAACGTCCTGTGATTGTGTAGATTAAACCTCCAATCAATGTCGTTACTCCCTTGTTGACTTACAATTTTTGCCCGGGGTCAATAACTCATTGAAATCCCCAACAACAACGACTGAATAAAACATTTCATTTGAATTGCAATTGCCTTTTCAATGTATGTTTCCACCATGGGAAATGTAATTAGCCGATAAAGAAATAACAACCTAAGAGAAGAAATACAACAAAAGTCCGTGGCCTGGATGTCCAAACAGTCCGTGTCTTATTACTGATGAGACTAAACTCGTCTCTGCTCTGGTACTTCATTATTTAGTTCCCTCTGTAGATAAGATAATCGTTTTGTCCGATGCTTTCATCCGTGGCTCAGGCCATCCCTCCTGTGATAGCGTCAAAAACCACAACAAGCTGTCGGCAGACCACAACGCCGCACCTTTCCTTTCTCCGTCGTTTGTGTACATCGGCAGCCGGCTTTGTGTGCGCTCCCCGTCTGAGATAAAAGACACAGAGGGTCGTTTGATTTGTGCTCTGTCGTTATCGAAACGAGACTGTTGTGTGTCGGAAATCTTGCGTCTGTACTCGCTGTGATATTTAAAGACCACGGAGGAGGGAATTTTGGAGGAAAACACGGCAAAAACAGCTCCGGGTAAAAACCCAGAGCCCCACCGTGGGGAGGGTTTAAATGATTAACCAGCTCCCAGTGTAACCTCCCGTCCACCACCTGTCTGCTCGTTATGCGCCGTGTCCTACTATTGGACCTCATCATTTTCTATAATTGCCCCCATTGGTCTGACTGCTATCTGGCCCATTTTATCCCATTCTGCTGAGAAATGAAGGCATTCCTCTGGCGACCCTGACCCGTCCCAGGCCCTGTCGTTTGACTGGCAGACCATTAGCGGCCCATTGATTGGTTGAATCTCGGAATATGGGAGCCGACCTAATTAGGACAGAGTCCCCCCTTCTCTCTGAATGCCAATTGGAGACCCGTGCAGGGAACAAAAGTGCAGGCAAATTAGGCCGCCCTAATACCGGGGTAGGAGACAGCTGTTTTTATATAACGAGATCAATTTGATTTACAGCGCGAGACTTTTTGAAAAACAACAAGTGTGTCGCGCACTCCATCACACACTCACACACACACACACTCTTGGAGAATGTTAAGTACAGTATAATAAAATATGCACATTTTAATCAGTAAAGCATGCTTATAGTATATTAATTCACAGACACACACATATACACAGTGCATTTATTGAAATATAGCCAGAGGTCCTGATTAACTCTTCACCCCCAACACCTGCACCAACCCTCAGTGTCTCAGAGGGAGGTGACAGAGCGGACACACACGCGAACACACCGCGGACACACACACGCGCACAAACGCCCACACACACAACACGTTTACCTACAAACACATCTTCTGATCTGTCTCTTTTTCTTTCCTCCGGCAAACACAGATGTTTACTTTGGATGTGTGTACATTTGAACACACACACGCAAAGGCATGCCAAAACTCAAGTCTCACTGTGACGGGATACATGTGTGCAGGTTTATTTTCTGGAAGCCGCCAATGCCAACAGCACATTTCATTTGTGCTAATTGGTGCGGCTCTCCACCACAGATGGCCATAGAGTGAATTTACCACCATCCTGCCATCCGTCATCTTGCCGTCTCCTCTCTATTCATGCAACAACAACGACGACACAAACAACAACAATAACGCACTCCCACNNNNCCCCCACCCCCCCCCCCCCCCCCCCCCAACAGCCATCTTGACACTTTGTCTTTTAATGGGTTTGTGAACTCACTCATGAAAGTGGAACCAGTTTTTGGTCACAGGAGAGCTCGTGATGATTGTTTTTACAGTAGCAGAGAGGCTGCTGAGACCTGTTGTTGGGAAATATGTGCCGTCATAGATGACAGGCTAGTGTGTGAGTATAATTGAGTAAAGATCAGATATTTGGAGTAAACATTCCTGCTGTTGACCGCACATTGTCTTTGTGTGCTTGAAACGGGAAGTGCTTTCTTTTACTTGGTCCCGTTTTGTTGTCTGAGGGCCCAAGGTCTTTTTCGAGGACACATCAGAACCTAACGTGATTTGCTGATCTGCTGCAATTCTCTCCACAAACTCGGACCGAAAACCAAAAGAACAGACAAGGGCCAAAAGAAAGCACGCAGTGCAGGCCTGGAATACAATCCTCACATGACCTATAGAATATTGATAGCCTATTTGGCAAAAATGCATAAGTAAACAATCCGCCGTTTGCCAACCCCACTCTGCTGTATTTATATAATTTTTTTGATATTCAAAGCTTAAAAGCTTATTTCACACACAAAACAAATCTTTATGTCTTTTTAGCTCACAAGTTTTGTAACGGCCTGGTCCAAAATTGCTTTAAAAGCTTCTCTTGAAAAAAAAACAATTTAGACATTCATTTGTTGAGTCGCTGAATAGAGCCTCATGTTTAATTTTTTTAATAATGTTGTTGATTTAATCCGCATCATCCAGTGGTAAAATGTTTCTATATTCTGTATGGGCATGAATGTGAGGGTCTATGTGTTAATACGAAATGTGCACATGGGGATGTGGGCAGTGTTGTTGTTATGAATCTAGAATCCATTTTACAGTACTGCTAATGACGATAGAGGGTTTACAAGATAAATGTTAATGTCCGTTTGCGAAAAAAAAAAAAAGTCAAGGTTCACTAAAGTTATTTCTTCCCTCGTTTTTTCACGGTAATGAATTAGTAAGTTATTGAGTGAATTGTACATTTCCAGATTAATTTAATTAAGTGCATTCAAATATCCACAATAGCGAGAGATACAAAAATCTCTGCAGAAAAGAAAAACATGCACGCACACACACACACACACACACACAATCAGAGCTCAGACACGCATGCTACCATATTGCGCACATGTACACCAACAGCAGGCACACAAAGCCCCCACGCAAAAACCCAACAGCATACACACACTTGCACACAGACACACAGCACAGGGGGCTGCTGTTGCTTCCAGATAAGTCTCTCTCCAAAGACCTGTGTCTTTGTACATCAGGGGGAGCAGAGCGTTTGGGGGGGGCG
>JAFBJU010000681.1:196146-206808 GCA_016785305.1 Colistium nudipinnis | reverse complement strand
TTTTGGTTGTTCCCCCCCCCCCCCCCTCCGCCCCTCCCCTCCCCTGCACAGGTTCAACAGTTACCAGAGGGAGCAAAGAGCCATGCAAGTTTAATGCTGCCGGCTTCTGCAGCGGAACAAAGTGTTGGTTTTCATCTTCCCTCCATATCGAGCAAGTGGAGCATGAGGAGAAGTGCAGGTAAGGAATCACTATTTTTTTTTTTTTTTGGCCCCAAACTGTCTTAGATTTGTCAGTAAACCGCAGCATTGTCACACTAGGTCGCCCAGTGGGCTGTGAAATGACTTGTTGATGCACGGGAGTGTGTGTGTGTGTGTGTGTGTGTGTGTGTGTGTGTGTGTGTGTGAGAGAGAGACAGAGAAAGGCATTGACGCCTCTGTCTGCCAGTTTGCAGAAGAAACCTTTTCATGTCAGATGTCACTGTGAAATGGCCCCGGCAGCACGCGGCCCGTGCCAAATCCACAGAGTGAGCGGCACAGGTCGAAGAGGAGACAGGAGACCTTGGGAGCGTCAGCGGTGGCCGACCAACTAGGGATTATTCGGAAAAGTGTTGTGTGGGGGAGCACAGGAACCACACGCTACTGGCCACATCTCATTTGGCGGACACAGAGATTTGCCGAATGTTCCGCTCTAATGATGGCAAATTAGATCGGAAGGGGAAAGAAGTGAGTGCAGAACGGATGAAGGGAGGACCGAGTGCTGTCCCTTGCATGAAGTCGAAATTAGCATGCACAGTACATCTCTTTTATAGCACTGGCTGGCCGCCGCTGCCGCGCTGAAAAGACGTGGTTACACAACGGATAATGTTCTACTTGGAAGGCAGGACGGAAGTGGGGATAAATCTCGGAGGAAAATTGAGATTTCAGCAAGTTATTAGCTCCGTGTTGGCCAACCTGGCGGGGACATCGGTGGTAAGAGTGGCCTAAGAGCTCATTAGGCCACTCTCTAATATCTAATATCACTAATAACCGTTTTCAATTAAAATAAGTCAAAAAAAGAATCACTTGAAAAAATCGGACTTGATGAAATTTGGAGCCGTTTCATTTTTTTGTGTTTTTTTTAAAGATACAAATCTGAAATGAGAAAACGAATTTCTGCACAGGATTGTCAATTTTCAAAAAAGAATAAGTAAAGAGTCAAGAGAAAGCATATTTGATTTCTTGTAGTTTAGTTTCAGTTCTAAAATAAGAAAAAAAAAAAAAAAAAACTCAGTGGAGAAGGCTCTCCATTCAAAAAGGTTCTCCATTCAAAACATTTTATTTTTCAGTTTTTTTTTCTCTGGGAACTGGAGAATTGGAAGGAAATGTTACCAGACGATTTTTTTTTTCCATTAAAATTCAACAGGAGTCGGCTCCGTGAGAGGTTAGATTATTGGCGCATGGACACACACGGACACTCGCACACGGTGACACACACAAACACACCCTCTCTCTCTTTCTCTCTCTCTCTCTCTCTCTCTCTCTCTCTCACACACACACACACACACACACACACGCGCGCGCGCGTACACACAGCTGCTGCGCTTTCCTCCAGCAGAGACTGACAGAAGCGGGGCGGCCGCTCCGAGCGCACATCTCTCCTCCACCGGCGCGTCTTTCTTTTCCATTTATTTATTTTTTTTTTTGGGGGGGGGGATTGCTGTTGACATTTAAGAAGAAGAAAAAACTTTAAAGGGGTCAGAGGCGAAAGGAAAACGTCAAGTCCCCGCTGACAGGGCGCATCAAGAAAGATAAAGAGGAGGGGAAGAAAAAAAAAAAAAAATCAAGTCCGAGGAACGCGCTGGATCTGGGAGAAAGAGGGAGCTATGCCATCTCCCGCAGCGCGGAGCCCAGTCCTGCTGCAGCATGGTGTCTCTCTCCGGACCCTGGAGACCTCCGGTCCTCTTCCTCCTGCTGCTTCTCCTCCTCTCCTCCGTGCTCTCCTCCCCGGAGCCTTGCCTCCCTCACCCTCAGCAGCCGTGCCACGTCCTCTCCCGGATCGGACACACCGTGCGCCTCGGCGCGCTCCTGCCCAGCCGCCAGCCGGCACGGATACAAAACGCGCTCAACCGCGCCCTGGCCAGCCTCCGGCACCAGAGCGGCGGCGGTGCGGACTCCTCCGGAGGCGGCGGCAGCGCCACCACCACCTCGTCCTCCTCCACCTCCCAAACACCTCCCCTGCTGCCCTACAACCTGAGCCTGGAGATGGTGGCGCGGTCCCCCGCGGGGGGAGACCCGGCGTCCCTGTCCCGTAGCGCGTGCCAGGAGCTGGTGGTCAGGGGGGTGTCCGCCGTGCTCGCCTTCCCCCGCTCCAGGGAGGAGCTGATCCAGGTGGAGTTCCTCTCCTCCTTTCTGGAGCTTCCCTTCATCTCCATCCTGGAGGACACAGAGCCCCTTGTGACCAAGGTAGGCATGCGTGGCGTGCACTGTCCCTACATGCACTTGTGGCAGTCATCTTTAAAAAAAAAAACGACATCTCTGAATGTTTTTGGATTTCTACGTTTTTCAGTGTGTGTGTGTGTGAGAGCTTTGTGTTGTGTACCTCATACTTTAATGAGCAGAAATCCTAGGCCAAGCATATTATTTTTTCATACGCATCAGAGAGTTGGAAATCAAGGATGAGCCTCCGACTGGCCTCTTGCCCTGTGGCAGGGATTATGGTGCATGGTGCAAAACTGTCCTCCCCAGCCAGATATCAAAGAGGGCTAAATGCGAAGAAATGGTGTGGGGGGGGAATATTTTGGGGTAAAAATCAATTCTCAATTTTAAGAAAAAGACTTTCCATACGTGGGACTAGATCATTATAGCAGATATAGTTGATCAAAGTGCCTCCGTTTCTTCAGTTGTAGCAATGGATTTCTTCTTTCAGCAAACTCTGACGTATCTGAGCTGAACCTGCAGACCCTTCACATGCATGTTTAATATGTGGTAGCTCTGCCCGAGTATTGGACTGAACCTCCGAGCCCTCCAGCGGCTGAGGTTTGAAGTGAAATATTTTTATATATATTTTTTTCCCTCTTCTTCTGGAATCTCTCCTCTCGTGCGTGTGGGGCTGTTAACAGAGCCTGTATGAGCCAAGGTGTGTGTTGGTGTGAATCCGCCGTGTGTGCATGTAGGATTGAAGATGGCTGTGTTTTGGCACCTTTCCGACTGAATCATTCAAACAGTTGAGAAGCTGATAGATGGATGTTGTGGAGAAGTGTTGCTCCTGTAGCCCCAGTGTGTGTGTGTGTGTGTGTGTGTGTGTGATCATGTAGCCTTTTTTAAATTCTTATATGGGGAAGGGAGTGTTTGTTGCTCTGTGTGTGGCAAAATGTGTATGTAGGCAATAAAGGCGCGTGTCTGTGTGTGTGTGTGTGTGTGTGTGTGTGTGTGTGTGTGTGTGTGTGTGTGTGTGTGTGTGTGTGTGTGTGAGAGAGCGTGTTAGTATTCCCAGCAGCGATCGAGCTGTTTGCCAGTCAGTCAATCCAGCTCCAGTCATATCCGCCTGTGTCCAACTCAGCAGCCAACTACATCTACGCACACATGCATGCACGCACGCGCACACACACACACACACACACACACACACACACACACACACACACACACTTACTCACTCACTCACATACAAACACACTCCTTTTAGCAATTAGCCGAGGTCACCACATGAAAACGCACACACGCACAGAAAGAGGACTTTTAACTTTTGTGCACTTTCAACAGAGACACACACACACACACTTGCAGCGTTGTGGAGACAGTGAGCAGACAAATGGGGGGGGGCGGGGGTTGGGGGGAAAAAAAAGATATATTGTTGAAGTCCGAAACGTTTGCCCTGCCGTGTTTCTTTGTCAACAATGGACTGCTTATTCGATTTCAATAAAGCTTGCATGAACGAGAAGTCGCACCACTTGACGAATGAGTCGGCAGTGGTAGGAGATAAGCAGGAGGAGAGATGAAGGCGGGGGGGGGAGAAGAAGGGGGGGTGGGCAGGAAGGAGAAGGGGCTTTTCTTTTTTTTTTAGCTGCAGGAAGCCTCTCACTTCTGCATCACTGTGCCAAGCAGTCACTGGGCAAAAAAAAAGAACAGCTCTCTTTCTGCATGTCACTCTGCTTTTAGGTATTTTTAGCAGTAATTTCAGGCAGCGTTTTCCTGAAAATGAAATGGATTGTGGTTGCGGTTCTGCCAAAATTAAATTCATGGATTTCTTTTATATTTTTCCCCCCTCCGGTGTCAGACGAGTCTTGCTCGATTATTGAAGGTGATGTGTTGTGGGAGTCTGGCAGCAGCGACATCTGTTTGTCTGTGAGCTGCAGAGGAGGAAACGGGGGAGCTTTGAATAGTAATAGCTAAAAGCCGGAGTGAGTGAGTCTGGCCAGAAACTGTCAACTGTGGCACTACTGAGAGCAGTGTGTGAACGGGAAAATAAAGGAAAAATAAATCACAGCCACCAGCCAGCCATTTGACTAAAGTAAAACAAATCAACTGGGGCTGAAACTATCATTTGCCTGAAGATGGACCGTAATGAATCATGCACAACTTTGTTGTTTTTTCCAAATTTTAAATTACAATGTCTGTTTGTTGCTCTGTTTTGAATTGGACCTCCGTGGCACTCTGATGTTTTAGACTGTCGGCAGATGAATCGCCAATTTGGGGACATTTTAAAAGCATTTTTTTTTATATATATATAATTAAATGGTATTTTACTGAAAAAGAAAGATTGATCTGCCACAGGAAAAAGAAACAAAAAAACAAGCGCTTTATTGATAATGAAATGGTCCCTGAAATGGAGTGCATTCCAGGATGAAGGATGGATTACAGCCAAACACAGGAAGCAACACTGACAGAGGCTGTGTGGAGGTGGGACGGGTTTTTAAACGCAGACAGTGACGAGTGGCTTCGGTCGCAACGGGAGGGAGGTGTGCGCCTGAGTGGTGGAAGGAAGGAGGAGAACTAGGAAAATAAAAGATAGCCAGATCTATCAGATAGATCCCCCCCCCAAAAAAGAGGAGGGGCGGGGGGCTGTTAGTTTTTGGAAGGAGAACCTTCTCCCCTGAGTTTTTGAAACGGTGTAGATTTTTCTGCAGGCTATTGGGAATTGGGCCCCCGTGTTCCTGCTGCTGAACAGAGCTCTTCCCCTGAATATCTGAGAGAGCCAGCTACATTGACATAACGAGGGGAGCCACTTGCACATGCCGGAGGAGACGCGTGCTGCTTCCATCCAACCTGCAAGTGAATCTCACGCAAAAAAAACATGGTTTCACCCGTCCTTGAGCAAGGTCATCGTACGTGTCCACCACACCCATTCAAGAACTCACATCCCATAATTATTCTTTGGTGTCATCTCACTTTTGCCATCTTTTCAGTGTATTTGGAAGACATGGGGAAAAAAAAACTGCTAAAAAAAAAAAAAAAAGCATTACTTGGAGTTAATGATGACAACGATAATGATGATGATGATGATGGTGATGATTTTCCACACAACCTCGACCTCCTGCTGAAGGGGTTGTCAATGATGTGTGAATTTCTCCCATAAATCTTGGCTTTCAAAAAAAGAAAAGAAAATAGAGAAACATTTCGGCAGCGCTGTAGAAAGAGAGAGAGAGAGAGAGAGAGAGTCTGAGGGGACTTGGACGGACGAGAGGTTGTCGGTCGAGCGTTGTGTGTCCTCCAGTCGGAGAGAGCTGTGGGACTTTGTGATGCGTCTCGGCGAGGAAGTGCTTACTCCTTCCAACCTACTTAAGCTAATTAGAACCCACTGTGTGACCCCTAACGGTAAATCTCTCTCGTCCATCTACGGCAGGCAGGACAGGGGGGGAGAGCAGAGAGGGGAGGAAGGGACAGAGGGAGGAGGAGAGGGGGGGGCGGGTTTCTCTAAATCCCATCAGGGCCATCATGGGGATTTGGGGAGGTGATTAGTTCATCAGTGGCCATTGGACGGAATTTAGGTAAGAAATTGAATTTAAGGTTTTTGATCGATACGATGTATAAGGAAAGGAATCGCAGAGCGACCTCAGTAAATCTAAAATAAATGAATAAAAATGCTTTCAGAAATTGGTATTCCACAAGTATAAAGCGAGGGGGGTGTTGGTTATAGTAGCTTAGTCATCAGAGAATAGAATTATTTGGTTGCGCGGTTGCCAGCACATTTAATTAAAATGAATATCTGCCCCATCTTACTTCGTTTTTTTTTTTTTTATGTAACCTGACCATACCACTCTGGATGGTCTGATGATATATTTTTTTGTGTGGGTCATGATTTGTGTTGCAGAAATGCATTAGTCGCGAGAGTGGAGGGAAATGGGCTTTTGCTGATTCCTGAATGTGATTAGGAGAGAGAGAGAGAGAGGGGGGGGGGGGGGTTGCACGGTGTGAATTCATTATTTGTCATTCTTCCTCAGTGGAAGCCATGTTTCCTGCAGCTCACCTTACTAAATTACACCCTGGGATCCTTTGTAAAAACGCACACTGTGCAGGTCTATATTTCACAGTCGGATACTCGAGGCCAGTCCTATTTTCCCTCCTTTTATACTTTAGTTAAGTCCCTTATTTCGTAATATGGGGCGAGCAGATGACAGAGTTGTGCGCACGACAACGGTGCCCTGATCAAAGAGTCCCTTCTTTGATGTTATCCTCATATTTCCCTTAACCAGAACTGAACTTTTTTCTTCATTCATTCTTTGCACTTGCTCCTGTATTAATTTTAAAAAAAATTTAATTAATTTCATTTTTTTAGGGGGGGGGGGCGGGTAATAGTGATACTTATTTAAATATGTAATTCATTTTATTTTACAGCCGCAATTTAACTCCCTCTGAGTCCCATTGACCAAACTCCAATTGTTGATTTATTGTCATTACCACTGAAACATAATCACTGCCATACACACTAAGGTACATTTATGGATTCTTTTTTTATTCGCGAGGTTTTTAGTGTTTATGATTTAGAATAACCTTTATCGTTCGGGAGGGGAACCACTTTGCCGCCCGCAATCTATCCACCCTGCATTCTTTAATTAAGTCGCTTCTCCTTTTTTTTTTCTTCTTCTTCTTCTTTTTAATGCCATACCTCATTCTGCTTAGTAAAATGAAGATTAGTACAGTAAAAAACCCAATTTGCGACTTTGAATGAAATTACATTTTAATCCAGGGACCCTGCTGAATAAGACGCATTGTGGCTCTGAGCTAGCCCCTCTCTCAAAGGACACACACATCCTGCACACACACACACACACACCCTCAGCCACACGCGCGCGCACGTCTGTGCACGCAAATGTATACCTGGGTTTTGTGAGTTTCCCGCACACATGCCTACAGTGCCGGCTCGAAAGGTTATTAAGCCTAATGAGGCTTCACAAGGCCATGCTGCCTTTTGTGTTTTCTTTTGCGATGATGAGGGGATTTGTGCGTCGGGCCACAGTGGAAAGTGAGGGACGAAACTTGTGCCGAGTCAGAGCCGCAGGGCAAACTGACAGTTTGAGACAAGCGGGGCCACTTAATGCAAACGGCTCAAAGCTTTTTCTTTATTAGTGTTAAGATGACAGTTCAGCGCAGTCTTGACTGAGCCAGATTAATTGAGCAGAGCAGAAACAGCAGTGTGCGTATTACCAAAAGGACTGTGGGCGTGTTGGAGCCGCTCAGTATGGCATCTGAGTCCGTGTTCTACTGGTTGGTTTGTGTTTCTGCCTCCGGTGAAACATATGTCTCCAGTACAACAGAAAAAATAAAAAAGTAAATGAAACAGTGATGGAAAGACGGATGGGACCGCACGTGTCGGGGAGCGAAGGAGACGTGGTTATCATTATGGAGAGTTAATAAAGGGATTGAGGATGGCATGTCGGGATCAAAGAACGTGGGATTGTGGAAAGACAGGATCAAGGTTGCAAGGAGGAATCGGTTGATGGAGGTGGCGTGGAGGGGAAGTGATCGGATCGGAGACGAGGGGAGGGGACATGGGCGAAGGCAGCAAGAGAAGGAGGCAAGGAGAGATCCGGGAGGGGGGAGGAGGAAGGATCCGGCATGAAGGCAGTGAAGAAGGGATGATGGAGGGCGGGGAGGGGATGGAAGTTCTCTTCCATCGAGGAGATTGATGGAGGCCGTTTTATCTCCACAGTGCTGCTTCATTAGAGGATTAGTGAGTGATAACTTGGAGCTATCTGTGATTGGAAAAATCCTCTCACACCAACAGGAGCGCACCCCTCGCAGATAAGTGGAGGCCCACGTATACACATTCTTACCATCGATTACACACACACACCACACACGCACATATACAAACCACGCAAACTGTGGGACGCACACGCTCCCATAAAGCTGCTCACTTTTCCACCTCCTGCTGATAGGGATACGTTCCATCTCTCAACCGCCTCCGTGCACCCCATGTCGTGGATTGTGCAGCAATCGCTGCACACACACACACACGAGAGCGTGTGTTGTTGCGTTACGGCGTGTGGCAACTGAGGCAGAACGGCAGGAACGCGGAGGCCAGGTGCGCGTGAGTGATAAGGGCCGACACACGCACAGACACGCAGGTCCCGCCGTGTCACAGGTGGAAGACGAGCAGACGGGAGGGACGAGAGGTGAGAGAGACGCGTGCAGGTGTGTGATTAAACGGATGCTGACAGATGTTGGCCCAAATGAGAAGGGGGTCGACGGCAAAGTGAGCTGAACGTCCAGGAAGAAGGAGGACGACAAAAACGACAACAACAACAACAAAAAGCACCAAAAAAAATGGATTGAGAGCGGAACGGGGCTCAGAGATTCAGACAGGAAGAAGGATTACACCAACTCCCAAACAGACAGGCCAGTAAAGTTAGAAAAGAAGGAAGAGATAAAGGAGGGGGTGCGACTTGGAGCTATCTGTGATTGGAAAAATCCTCTCACACCAACAGGAGCGCACCCCTCGCAGATAAGTGGAGGCCCACGTATACACATTCTTACCATCGATTACACACACACACCACACGCGCACATATACAAACCACGCAAACTGTGGGACGCACACGCTCCCATAAAGCTGGGGGGGTGGTCTGCCGGAGATGAAGATATTTGGGAGGCGTTGGATTGAAAGATGGCGGACCCCAAGGTAACTCCTGCGTTCCCGCCTGGGATATTTATGTTGTGAGTTCGGCAGAGAGCGCCGGCGTGATTTAAAACCCATCTGGATGGGATTCAACCGCCACCTGCCCCCCACAGACAGGAAGCTGTCGGTAGCGGGAGGCGCGCCGCAGTGTAGCCGCGCGGTGCACGTGTGCGCACCGCGACACGCCTCGTTACAACGTTTACACCCCTTACACGTGTAGGGAAGGCTCCCCTCCAGCTCGCTCAATAGGAAACATGAAATCATCAGGTTGAAAGGCTGTCGGTGAAGATGAGGCACTCCTGAACGGATCCATAGAGACGGCGATGTTTTTTTTTAAGGGGTCAAATGGTGTGTTATTTCTCCGTAATCTGACCTCAATTTTATTTTATTTGGCACAAAAATGATTTTGTGCCAAATGCCTTGGTAGCGACTAAGACGTGGAGCTGCCTGCGTACACGTCTGTCTGATGCTGTGGATGAAATATAATCAAAATTATACTTTTATATTTTGGGGATATTTGTGACCAAAGTGTGTTGGCCTGTAGCTTCCCTGACGGGTGTTTGAAAGGCTGCGATTCACCCGCTGTCAACTTCCCGTTGAGTGCGACTGACTGATGAACGTTGTAAGGTGGAACAGTAAGAGCTTTTTTTTCCTCTCAGACTTTGCCCAGCTGGTGAACTTTCCCACTAATTGCCACTCGCTGTCATTTAATTTATTTTTATTTTTTTCAAACGATCCCTGATTTGACTCGCAACCGGCTGGGGGTCACGAGGTAGGCTTCCAACACCGCTTATGTGGCTGTTGTATCTTAATAAACGAAGTGCGTATCGTACGTCTCTGACATTGTCGTGTGGCGGAAAAGCATTTGTGACGACGGGAGAACACCGAGCCGAAAAAGCAAATATAATCTACGTTTCTCTTTGTGTGTAATTATGTTTTTGACAGCGGATATATTTTTTCTCGGCTACAATTCCTAAAGTGCTTATCTGAAACAGCCAGTGCGCCATGACAACATCCCCACCTGCTTTTTAGTGAGTCCCCCACCCCTCCCTCCACACTCACGCACACACACGCACGCACACGCACGCACACACACGCACACACGCACACACACACCTGTAATCTCCTGTAAGTGCCATATACTACATTGACACTTTCCTGCAGATGCAATGAAACATGTGCAAACACACACACACACACACACACCTACACCAGCGCAGTCGCAGCTCTGCCCCACAGGTGCACGGTCGCGCACACTCAGTCAGATTCCATCTGGGAGCATTCATCACGGGACACACGCTGGTGTCATTTGTCGGGACATGTTGTGGTTTGGCTCCTCCGTCTCTCTCTCTCTCTCTCTCTTTTGTTTCGCTGTCTTCTCCGTATTGACCTCTGCGCCGGAGCCGCCTCCATAAAGCAGAGCCGAGCGGAACGGCAGATAAATCCTGAGCGATATCCCGGTGCAGGGGAAACATCAAGACCAAATCCTGATATTCATATGCACGGCATCTCCAACATAAACACTATTTACGAGCGACGGAGACAGGTCGACATGACACAAGGGAGAGAGAGAGAGAGAGAGAGAGAGAGAGAGAGAGAGAGAGAGAGAGAGAGAGAGAGAGAGA
>JAFBJU010000681.1:83298-196132 GCA_016785305.1 Colistium nudipinnis | reverse complement strand
AAGAAGAGAGAGAGACAGAGAGAGAGAGAGAGAGAAAGAGAGAGAAAGAGAGAGAGAGAGAGAGAGAGAGAGAGAGAGAGAGAGAGAGAGAGAGAGAGAGAGGGAGGCACAGGATAGCGGGGAGGAGAAGAATTTATAAAGAAAAGGTTTGAATGAAATGGATGGGTGAGTGAGGCAATAGATGAAAAGGAAAAGGAAAGAGCAGATGGAGAAACAAGGCCTAAAAAAAAAAAGTTTGATAGAGAGGTGAAGAGAAAGGAAAAAAAATAAATAAATAAAAGATGTGATCAATTTTCTTCCCTCATTGTCCTCCACAACCAGAGGACACAGGCCGTCCTCCAGATAGCCAATCTAAAGCCAATTCGCACCAGAGAGTGGAGCAATATTTCATTCAAATTTAGGTCAGTTGCATATATATATTTATCTTGCATCCATCCCCACCCTGAACTTAAAACCACTGCAAGAGAGAGAGAGAGAGAGAGAGAGAGAGAGAGAGAGAGAGAGAGAGAGAGAGAGAGAGAGAGAGACACAGGATAGCGGGGAGGAGAAGAATTTATAAAGAAGAGGTTTGAATATAATGGATGGGTGAGTGAGGCAATAGATGAAAAGGAAAAGGAAAGAGGAGATGGAGAAACAAGGCCTAAAAAAAAAAAGTTTGATAGAGAGGTGAAGAGAAAGGAAAAAAAATAAATAAATAAAAGATGTGATCAATTTTCTTCCCTCATTGTCCTCCACAACCAGAGGACACAGGCCGTCCTCCAGATAGCCAATCTAAAGCCAATTCGCACCAGAGAGTGGAGCAATATTTCATTCAAATTTAGGTCAGTTGCATATATATATTTATCTTGCATCCATCCCCACCCTGAACTTAAAACCACTGCAAAGTTGCAGCTACCACCCCAAAATCTGCATCATCACAGTCTAGGATGGAATGAGAAAATGCAACAAAGCCCATCACCTGTGCATGATCACATTATTATTGAATGCCACGCTTTAGCCCAAGTCAAATTCCACCCATGGTGGCCGCGTGGTGCTCATTAAACTGAATTGACTCGGGGGTTGTGGACACAATATTGGAGAAGAATAGTTTTTTTTCTTTTGTTGTAGAGTCTGGAGCACCAAGAAACGGCAAAGAATTTAAAAGGATCAATACGTTGTGAACAACCTCGGGGCAAAAGAAAAGAGAGTCGTGAAGATTTCTTTTTTTTTTAATTGAGGAAAAGGGAGTGTTGTTGGAGTGACACAATATTGGAGAAGAATAGTTTTTTTTCTTTTGTTGTAGAGTCTGGAGCACCAAGAAACGGCAAAGAATTTAAAAGGATCAATACGTTGTGAACAACCTCGGGGCAAAAGAAAAGAGAGTCGTGAAGATTTCTTTTTTTTTTTTAATTGAGGAAAAGGGAGTGTTGTTGGAGTATGGATTTATTTTTTATTTTTTTTAAGTTGTCAAGATATGTGTTTTTTACTGTTGATGAACAGCAGAGTGGAGTAATCTCGGTATATGTCAGGTGGAGTTTTTGTCAGAGGTTTGGGCTGTTTGTTGTATTTTTGACCCTTCACGGCACAGGTGTGAACCGGCATCGAGGCATTCAGGTGGAATGGTCTCGGGGGTGCGTTCCCTTTCAGGGAGCACAGCTGACTAAAAAAAGGATGGATGCGATATCGGTGAGGACAGCTGCAGAGATTTGTTCTGGTATAAAAATTGAACCCTGGGTGGAGATATCTCAATTCTAGTTGAGATTCCACACAGGCGTAGGCTTCAAAAAAAATCTATACTTGGAAGAAAAAAATTGGATTTTATTCTTTTTTTCGGGAATGGTGTTTACAGAACGTCAGATAATGTGATGCTGAGAAAAGTATAATAGAGGAAAATATAAAACTCCAGTTTTCCTTATTCCCGGAGGTAGGGAAATGTCCTTGGCGAGGGAGTAAAACTCACGCCTCTGTCCGCGCTGGAATATCATTAGCGATCGATAAACATAAATCAATCGCCGGTCTGAATTGGCCAAATTATGTAAAATCAATGTCAAACCGCTGAGTTGTGGTGAGGTTGCATGATAAATGTATTTCCCTGTTGCAAGCGCTGACAGCGCTTAAACCCGCAATGAACTTCCAACAAAATGGGACGCATTCTCTATGAGAGGTGAAGCGTGACAATGAGCGTTTCCTACTTTTCCACTTCCCGCGTTTGTTAAATGAATACCAGGCTTGTCCGTGTCGGTCAACCTAAAAGACATGAGCCTTTCTGGCCAGCAGCGCGGCATGGTCGTCCCGTTTTTCCCTAAGTGGATCCAGTCGGCCATCCGTGACCGGAACACAGTTTTGTGGAAAACTGTTCATTTGGCAGGAGAGAGAAGAACAACACTTTCCAGCCCTGATTGAAAAGTGCTCATTTTCAACATGGCTGCGCAGCGTGCGTTGGCTGGGCTTATACGATGCTGTTTGTGCGCCTCCATCGGCCCCACGTGAATGGGACGCGGTTGTGTTGTGTAACAGGTCGAGTGCCAAAGCCTTTTTCGCAGCAGACACAGACTAACGCCCTGCCAAAGCGCGCCTGTGCATCTCTTGTCTCGTTGCTGGATATGACCGAAGCGATTTGCCGAGTAATTATTCTGCCGTGTTTTTGGTATGCATGCCCCGTCCTCCATTGGTGGTGCAAAACGATGTCGGGTGTGCTTCCAAGCTTTGGGGTATGATGGATTGTGTATGTGGAAAAAACGTTGTTTATTCGATTCATTCGGTCTGACATTTTTTAATTTGTTTTCATTTTTGAACTTGCGTCATTTGCATAAAAAAAAAAGTACCAAATTGAGATATTGCCATCTCAAGTTTTTTTTTTTTTTTTACAGCATAACGACCTCGGTGGATTTGTTTTGCACTGATGAAGGTCAATTCAGTTTTTGGGCTGTTTTGGGAGATTGTTTGTCTTTAGCTGTGCCATTGCTGCACTATATTCCGCGTTTAGTCGTTCACTTTGTCCGCAGTTTGTGTGTTTCCACGCAGTTCTCTTATCAGACCCCCTTTTTCTCCCTGAAAACGCTTTCCTGAAATATCTGTACAATCAAAAGCAGTGAGGTTATAGTATGTCAGGTATGTCTTCTTTTTTTTTGGGGGGGGGGGGGATTTCCTAGCATTCACATTGAATTTTTAAATTTGGGTCTGGATGGGGATTTTGATGAAATGCTTTCGTCAGTGTGGCTGCCTTCAAAAAGAAAAGTGCATGTACTGTACCTGGCAGTGGACTGTATGCAGGTCATAGAGTGTGTGTAAGGAGTGCTGGTCACTTGTAATCCCTGGCTGGCACTTAAAGGATGAGATATTGATTGCAGCACACACAACTAATTTTCTTACTTTACGTAAATCAGTTTGTGATTGACAGGTCCCCGGACCGGGAGTTGTCCATGGTAGATTTCATCAGCGTATCTCCCGCTCCATTCATCCGGCAGCCATGTGGGTTAAAGCCTGTGCTTTCAAATCAGTATCCCCCCCCCGCCCCCCCCCCCCTCCATCTCCGAGTTAGCATTTTTTAACAGTGGATATTTTCCAAAAACTTCATATTATTGCCGTTTTTTTTTTCTCTCTCTCTCTGTGGCCTGCCCGAGATTGCGCCGAGCAAAGTGATTAGTTTTGCGGCGGCACAAATCTCTCTCCTCCCAGGTAGCCTGTCAGCGGAGAGTGCAGGAGGTCCTGCGGCCATTTAATTATGAGGGCCGGCGGACCCCTGGGTGCACGGGCTGCGTTCCCCCGACAACAGCCGCTCGCTAACAAACTGCGCCGAGTGCCTCCGATTGATCCCAGGCCGTTCAGGTGGCCGTGAAAAGACAAAGGCAGCCGGGGGAGGAGGGGGAGAAAGGGAAAGGAGGAGGAGGTGGGGGGGAGGGAGGGATGGAGTGAAGAACGATGAAAGAAAGGAGGAGAGGGTGGAGGTTGGAATGAGGGATCAAGGGGAGCAATGCGTGGACAGATAGGAAGAGTAGAAGGAGGAAGAGGAGGGGGGCGACGATGTTGGTATAGGGTTTTTTTTTTTCCTGCGCACACAAAACATCCACACAACCCCACACACACAGGACCCAGGAGGTGCGTTTACACACAAACCCCGCACGCAGTTTGTTGAGCTGTTGTTAGGCTTTGGACGGCGTCAGGGGAGCAGAGATGTGGACCTATTTTGCATAAGTGGGTATTATGCTTTGAGCCAGTGGACAGTAGCGATGGATTCAGTAGATAAAGCTTTCATTCTCTCCTTCTCTCTCTCTCCCCCCTACCGCACACACAAACTCGCCCTTTTTTCCGTCTCCTCTCTCACTCAGGGACAGAAACCTCCTCTCTTCCTATATTTCCTACTGTTTCCCCCTTTGACCAAACACACATCCATCCTTTAAATATATATATATATATATATATTTATATTATATATATATTGATATAATATACATTGATATATATACATATATATATCAATGTATATATATTTGTTGTGCTGCAACATTTTCCTCCCCCCTCCGACTTCTCGCCTTATCTGCCTCACTTAACTCCGGGTGTGAGAACTTTTTCAATTATCCGAGCCTCCACCTCAGAGCGACGGAGGCCCGGCGTTTGGCAGGATAAAGAGTCCGCAGAGGAGTGAGGGGGAAAAAGAGAAAGATGGAGGCGGTAGGGGAGGGGAGGGGAGGGGAGGGGAGGGAGGGAGGGAGGGAGGGGTGAGAAGTTGAGGGAGAGATTCCGCAGTGACTCAGTTCCAAAGAGTTATCTTTCATTTTTACGACTTCAATCAAGTGCCCTTGAAGCCTAAATACTCGGCAGCGGGGCTGGGATACCTCTGGGTTTAATCTCTGCGCCTCTCGTTGTGTGTGCGCACATTTTAACGACTGACGCTGTCAACGTTCAGCAAACAGGCTCCTGTCCCCGCTCTGGTCTGGCAGGTACACAAAAACGCACAACTTCTCCTCCCTTTTCACTCCATTGTGTCTCCTCCTACACCTTTAGTTCTCAATCTCTCTCTCGCTCTCTCTTACACACACACAAACATGCACCCACACTTTATCTTTTCCTTGGCAGGAGACCACTGCAGTTTGTCACATACTGTGCAATATGGTACAGATTGGAATCCCTCACAGTATCTCTAGTTCTCTCCTTTTCAGCCTCTCATTTTTCTTCTCTCTCCCTCTCTCTCTCTCTCTCTCTCTCTCTCTGTCTTTGTGTATGTGTATGCGTCACAGTGTGTGCGTGAAGTGCGGGAGAGAGAGAGAGAGAGCATGAACTTATCCATGAACTCTCACATCAGAGAGTCACCTGTCACCTGTCTGTGTGTGTTCCAGGAGAATTACAGCATCGTAGGAGTTATTCCATCTGCCAGTGTGTGTACGTGTGTGTTTGTGTGTGATCAGCATGACCGCCTCCTGTTCCCGCAGCCATTCCAACTCCTCAACCCATTTCCTCATCTTCTCCTTTTAATGCGTGTCATGTCTTCTCTCTGTCTCTCCAGCTCTCTCCTCTTCTTCTCATTGTACTCATTTCCTCTTACTTTACCTCATTCCTTTTCCATTTGCATCCCCCCCCCTCCTTTTGCCCCCCCCCCCCCCCCCCTTCTAAGTCATTTCCCACCTGTATGGGATTTCTGTTCGGAACCATTGAGCCCACAGCTCCTTATACCCTGACCAGAGTCATTTAGCTCTGCTATGACAGGTAGGAAAATGAAATCACCACTCGGGCAATGTGTGTGTTTTTCTTTGTGTTACCCTTTACTGTTTCTCCTTGCCATTTATGAGACCCTGCTGCAGGGCTATTTTTAGTCAGCCGCCTGCCACCTTCTCACTGGCTTGTAAAAACCCCGAGCGCCAGACCTTCACTTAGGCAGAAATGTATCTATCATCATTTCAGAATTGATGAACGACGTTGTCATCTGCAGTTGTGTTTTGGCTTGATTAAACAACAGCAGGGCTCTCCTATTCTCTGGCCACCGGCATTTACAGGAAGTCCATGTTGATTTCCTCACTTGCATATCGCATTGTATTTAGCCTTGATACTATAGCTAGCTTTATTTTTTTTGGTCTAAACTGCCACATAGAGTCTTATTTGCATTTTTATCCATTTTGAAATGACTGAATTCATATCGAGCCGGTAAATTTGGTGCAAACCTTCAGGATTACTTTGAATTTCATATTATCTAATGCATCTAATAATTGGACCTATTATATACAGTCAGAGACACCTACTTTGTCCAACACCTCCATTTAACTAAAAGCACCACTAGGCTAAAAGAGTTGCTGGCATGGATGTCGTCTCCTACAGCTACAAACATGGAGTATCCAGCCAGCTGTGGGGGCCAACCACAGTTTGGCCCAAAATATTTGGCATCATATTTGTGCACCATTCTCAATGATTGCATATTTTTGCCTTTCAGGTTGTAAACACGTAGTGAATTATCCTGAATGAGGATTGGGTTCCTTGTGTGTTTTGGCCTAGGCAATCTTTGCTTGTAGCTGAGAAGTACAAGATAAATCAAGGGGGTTAACCAAAAATGGAAATCATGGATAAAATATATGACGCATTTACACAGTATATCATCGGAAATATCTATCACACTAGCATTTTGGGCATATATCATTCCATTTTATAATTGGTCCAGGCCAAAAGAAAAAATTTCAGTCGCGATCTTGAATGTCTTAAGCCTTAAAAATTACAGCGCGAGTCATAGTCTGCAAATTCGTCACAGGCCTGGTCCTTTCAGAACATTTATGTGTACGTCTTTGCATCTTAGATGGCTTTGCAGTAAAAAAAAAAAAAAAAAAACCTCTACAGGCTTGGCACGGGGCGGAAGGGTGAGAGAGTGCGGTTTATGGGGGTGATGGATTGAGAAAAGTCACGGGGAGACAACGAGAGCATGAGCGGAGAGGAGGGAGGGTTAATGAGGCATGGAGATACGGATAGATACAAGTTGAATTTCTATGGACAGAAAAAACACAAGCACCGTAAAGTAACGCGGAGGAGAAAGAAGCATGCATCCACCCTCGCGTTCACGTCCATATTTTTGGTTCTTTTTTTTTTTTTTTTTGGTTGAGTGGGCTTCATTTCCTAAAGAAAATACTTGTGTTTTCTTTGTCAAATCCATGCGGATAATTCACATCGCCGGTGTAAATATTGCACTATGCCTTCCTCCTTTCCCTTTTACAAACATCGTTGAGACATCGTTGAGAACACGTTTCGTTGAGAAACAGAGGGAAAACACTCGGACAGATAGAGGAGGGAAGGAAGAGACAAATGAAAAGGAACTGAAACTGTGTAGTGGTCAAACTAGAGCGATCCGCGAGACGGAGAGCCAAAAACGCAGAGGAAAAAAAAAAAAAACAAGTGTGCCACTGGGAGAATCTGAAGACCTATCCGATTTTATGGGGCCTTACGTGACCTCAGCCGATAGCTCTTTTTGCCTTAATCTCTTGGGTTACGCAAGCCATCTCCGGGCCAAAGCTCCGGACTTATAGCAATGCGCTTATGATGCAAACTAGCGTTAGTTCTTTTACAGCATGCTGCGGATGTACTACACACACACACGCACGGAGTCACTGCAACAAATCCTCCTGTAAAACAATCTCTGTCTCTCTCACACAACGGATAGACTCACACACAGGCTGATAGGTAGATAAAGGCCACACTTAACACAACCGCATACGCCCTATAATAATAATAAAAAAAAATAAGTGTGTGTACAGTGTGTTAGTTCAGTGTGAAGGGTGCAGTGTCGACTGTAAACCATGAAATCGCAACAGTAGATAAAACAGAAGCCTATTCGCCCGCTTTCCACTCCTGCGGCAAAGAGCTTAAAGCAACCAGGGGATTTGACTTTGGGAAATAATGCTCTTTCAGATTTGCTTATTATGGCGAATGTGTTCAGTGGTCTGGATGACAAAAGGAAGGAAAGAGGGAGAGGCGAGCAAAACCAGATGAAGAAACAGCAGAGCGACTCTGGCTGCAGAGCTGGTGCAGCTGGTAATGTATGCAGGCATTTCAGAAACACTATTGAGTGATCATTGATTTATGAAAAAAAAAAAAATACTGGCCTCCACAAAAGAAGCCTGCGCCTTAGAAATGTCTGACTCCGGTCCTGGAGGGAATTGCGCAAAGAGACGATGCTAAAAAAAAAAAAACACACTAATGCCGCTGGTATTAAATCAACACTGCGAGTTTGAATTATAAGACTATCAGCAATATAGACAAAGCAGTCAGTGGCTTTGAACGCAGGAGCTAAATGGGAACCGGCCCTCTCAGTTGTGCACAGTGTAAAGTTGGGGTTAACATTTAATAAAACAAAAATATATATGAAAAATAATAGTTTACCTGCGCAACTGGTAGAGTTGACAAACAAAACAAAAAAAGGCACCTTTGTGGCCCTGTAGTGGATTATGGGCGAAAACAATATGAGGCACTGTGTTGCGGCTCTGAGCTCGTCAACTTTTTCGAAGTGGTCCGGTGGGTGTTGCATGTGATCGGGAATAGCCCACAATGCTCTGACCATACAATATACGTCCGAGTGGACACAAGAGAAGCCTTCCCGTAATGCCCAAAACGACGCCTAAAAACCTCTCGCATATCTGAGGGGGAAGGTTTTGAACGCGCGCGCGATCCCCTGCCGTATCCAGGTAGCAATCGTCCGCACACATCCAATGCACTGTAGTATGTTCATTGGCTGTCGCTCTGTGTCTCCCCGCCTCCAAGCCCAACTGGTCCAGAGACCGATCTCCCTGGCAACCGGGACATCACCTGCAGTTGAGTTGAGACTGTGACACCTCCCCCTTAGAGGGGGGGGGGGATGGGAAAAGGGGAATGAAGGAACAGAGCGCGTGATGGAGAGAGGGGTTCTTCCGCGGGCCATGCCCGATCCCTCCACTGCACCAAAAACATAACCTCCTCGGCAGAACTAATGGTCAAAAGAACCCTGAACCCATTAACCCTGGATTCCAGGCTAAAAAAGTGTTGCGCCTTTGGTGTTGCGAACAAAGTAGAAACTTCGGAGTGACAAACAAAACTCAAATGTTTTGGAAAAAAAAAATAATAATAAAATCCGATCCATTGAATACTTTTCATCAGCAGCTGTGACTGTGAAAATTCTATCTTGATTTTGCTTTTCACACATCACCTGCATTGACTGCCCCATAATGCCGCGTTTACTGCCTTTGGCTTACTCCGGGCAGTCATTGCGTAAAGGCCAGCATAAGGGGGGGGGGGGGGGGGGGTTGGTTGTGAACATCCGACACAGGCCGAGCACCTGAAGTTGAGTTAATTAAACATTAGGCACTCATCAAAAACGAGATTGTTAATCTCTGCACGATTATCCGTGATATTTGGGGAAATGACGCGCTCCTCCTCGGGCATACTGAGTGGAAGGAGCTGACAGACATGTAGACACAGGGAAGGCCGTTTGCATAGCCCCAGTGTGTGTGTGTGTGTGTGTGTGTGCGTGCGTGCGCCTGTGTGCGCGCGTGTGGCCCGACAAGCCAGCTTTCGTTGCTCTTTGATGCCCTTTCAATGTTTCAATCAACATCAATCAACACTCGGAATGCCGCGCCTCATATTAATTGAGAGTGAACGCCGCAGCGGAGGAAGGGAGGACCCACGCTCAGAGATCAGTGAATATTGCCTGGCATTCATTCGGAACATAATAGGGTCAAAAATCATTGTACACAACAGGAACGTATGGACCCACACACACACACATTGTACAGATTCCCAGCAGCTGCTCCGTCTAATTGAAAGATCATACATTGCGTGGGCCTTTGCCAACTAAGGAAATTAAGTCGGGCTCCTAAAAGTCCCGGTGCTTAGGAAGATCTGACGCATGCAATCTTTTTTAACAATCTAAATTAGAGGTGACTTTGTGCCGTGGTAAAGTCTGGCCTTGCATTCGCAGAAAGATTATTGCTCTCTCTCTCGCTCTGCTCCTCGGCTTTGAGGAGCCGTAGTTATCGCCGGGATTCCTCAAGAGACCGACCGAGTTTCTTGCTCCGAGGCAAGTCGGGGTCTTATCGCTGGCTGACTTTGTTTCCGGATACGTCTGGTGCTTTTGTCGGCGCGGGCGCACTTTCCTCCGAACTTCGGCGTGGCAACGCAAGTCGCGCAGGTGTGGACCGCACACATTGGCGCAGGACGGTGCGGACTTGCCGCGTGCACCTTCACTCACCCAGTTCTTTTTGCTTTCTGAGCTCACAATGGCTGGCCTGGCTCTGAGCGGGCCACCCTGGCGCCTTTGTTTGATGATGATAATACCAAGTTATTTTCCACCACTATGAACTGCCCCAATTACACCCCCTGGCTAGAAGCACTAATGACAGATATGTGATTAGGCCCGAGTGCGGAGATCTGGCCCATTTGTTTGATGCAGCAATTAATACTGCAACTAAAGTAATAGAGAGTTAGATTAGTGACTTCATTTTTCTTTGGCCCAGAGGGGGAGCTGCCAATGACGGCATGGTGATTACATTTGTGCATAAGCAGGGGTCTTAAAGTCCGGCTGGCTCAGAATCGAAGGTAGCATGCCACAGCTTTGTTTTGTGTCGATATCGAGACACCTGGGCAGAACTCGAATCAGAAAATGAAATAAAGGAATGAAAAAAGAATGGCGTTTGATCGTGGATGGAACTTGTTGAACGCTCGAGGCCCCGAGCACCTTTACGGTCCTCAAATATCCCAGTGGAAATAAATGTTATAGCTAAATAAATGTTCGGAAATTGAACATTTTGTGGCAGCTTGGCAGGGTGCAAAAATGTGTTTGTTTATTTCCACTAAAACTAAACTGAAGTGATGGAAATTGTAAAAGCACCTCAATTATTTACAAGGCCGGAGGCCCTTTTGTTGTTGGTTGCTGTACGAAAATCTGTTTTGTCATTATTATTCATGCCGTTTGTTTTGGGGTTTTTTTTTTATAGCGCGAGACACATTATTTAGTTTTTAGAACATGCAAACTGACTGGGGTCGAGCCCCAAATTAAAATTGGCCTATGAATGGCCAAATATGAGAAGTTTAAAGGTCACACCTATAGACATTGATGCAAAGAATATTGTGCCTTTTTGTGCAACGTGAGTCATCAAACTGACTAATGGCAGATTTATCAGGAAAAGGCTGCTCAGGTTCCATGTGCCAAGTTCGCTTCTTTGAACCCGCGTCATCCCCCCAGGGTGCGTTAATTACACCACTTAAGCCCTGACAAACAAAAAAAAAAAATGTATTTAATGGGTTGCATACTATCCTGTTACTTTCACCGTTTGCGCATCCTGATCATGCTCAGCGCCGCTGTGTCTTCCCGTGAAAACTGTTAATGAGCAGGTTGGGATTTGATGCTTTTGCTTGTGAGAGGCAAACTGTTTGATTCAAAGAAAAACCTGGCCCGCGTGAACCTTGAACCCCTCTGTGCTGTGATATCCATACGCGCCGAGACATTATTAATATTGTGGATCTACAAACAAAAAAAAAAAGTACACCGCTTTTTTTTTTCTTTCTGTTTCGCAAAAGCATCCTGCGTGCAGCTGAAGCTCATCCTACGGAGGTTTGACCCTGAGGTCAACCAGAGCCGTGACTGAGCTCTCCTCCTCCCTCTCACAGGATGAATAATCAAGTAACCTACACAAAAATATAACTGTTTACTTTCATTCAAGGGAGGGGAAACGGGACAAAAGCATCCTGCGCCTCCGCAGAGACGTTTATTGGGGTTTTGATTCCTGCCCTGACAGCTGCAGCGCTTTTGTTTATGTATTGTAATTTAGGCTCTGATGAAAACCCCGGTGTGAGGGATGCGTAATCATAATGTGGCAGTTTACGGGGCAAACAGCTGGCGGACAAGGTCACCATGGCGATGTGAAATCTGAACACACGCTTTCCCGGGCCCCTTTAAAAAAAAAAGTCCACCGTCCCTGAGCAAGGCACTCAGTCCTGTGGAGGTGCAGCGTTCAAGGTCAGGACGTGCTTGTCGTGCCTGCCTCTCTGGATTGTGGACTGTGTGTAGATGTTGTGAACGTTATTTGTGTTGTGTTGCTTTGGGGGAAAAAAAAAAAACGTGCGTGCTCAGCGCGAAGAGCAAATCACCCCGTGATAAATGAAGGCTTAAATATAGATTGTACAGCGTTAGCGGTTGTGGCCCCAAAAAAATGTCAACATCTGTATCTTTGAGTTGTTGCAGCCCACTGTAAATAATCCTCTCTTTGAAAACGATTCATCAGGATTGCATTAGCACACTTTATTCGGCGTTTAATGGCAGACTGCGCTAATGACAGATGCACGGGAATTTATTGCGGGCACGTGCCTTATGTTTCCCCAGGTGTCTAAATAGGAAAACAACAGAAATCAACAGGCCAGTCGGAAAAAAAAGAACAAAAAGCAGGTTTAATTCAACCCGAGTTCATCATACTGGCTTTTGTAATAAAGCGTCAGTTTTATAAAAACATATTTGTCGTAGCCAACAAAGGTACATTTTATGTGATGTGTGGAAGTGTGCGGAAGAAAAAGAATGTTTGATTGTTGGGAGTGTTTCTCTGGTTGTGTAGTGGCACAGCTTTTTACTATTTAAAAAGGGATTATCTGTCCTGTTAAATAATATGCTTCAGATACTCCGGCTGAAACTGTGTTGTGATATAGTTGTAGTTTCCCTTCCATCCAAGTGTCATAAACTTTCATGTTTCTTTGAGGCTCCTTGCGGTATACCAATATCAGGGGTTTCAGCGCACTCAATATCTGTTTCTGCATCTGCAGCCATATCATTGTCCTTGTCCCCAGCTCTGTAGTAACCGTGTGTCTTTTTACAATTACCCAAATTCACCAAACAACAATGGACACGTAGCCACCAGATCGCGATTCCCCTGAGAGTGGGCCGGGTCCGGTTGGGGAGCAACAGCAGACTGCAAGGACATTTCTCTGGAGTGGAGATTGTTTCCTGCCAGTTGCTGTGTCTATAGCCAACAGAATCATTTTCAAAGCGAAATTAAATAAATCAATTGATGACTCATGCCGCCTATAATACTGAACCACATTGGGCCTCGTTTTGAATCATTTTGGGGCGCGTGTGCGATTTTCCCTCCGTCTGTTCGCGTACGCCGCGTACTCTACTCTTTTGTGCGTGTTGCGCATCGCATGTGTGATCAACAGAGGGGAAGGCTTTCAAAATCGCACAACATGCTCATCTGGGCCCCCAAATGGACTCCCACCAAATGGCCCCTCAGACACATTGAGAGAGGCACTTCTGGCGTGAACGTGCTGCTGTTTGTCGTCTATATTACCCCAGACTGGGCTCTAATAGTCCTTCTTTTTTTTTTTCTACTACTTCTGTTTCCGTCACTTGTTTCCCAATTTTGCCTTTTCACTAATTAGCTCCTTTACATTCGAGTGCGCTTGAAATCGTTTCTCTCTCTCTCTCTCTCTCGCTCTCTCTCTCTCTCTCTCTCTCTCTCTCTCTCTCTCTCTCTCGCTCTCTCTCTCTCTCTCTCTCTCCTCCCTGCATATTCATCTCCCCACTCGCTCTCTACATTTGTCCGTCATCTCTCCCTCATGGAGATGGATGAAATGGAATATTAGGGAGTCTGGGAGGAAAACTCGGCTGATAGTCTGAATCAAGGCGGGTCATTTACTCACCGCAGAGTCCATCCATCCTGGAGCTCCCCTCCCCCCCACCACCACCACCACCACCACACACACACACACACACACACACACACACACACACACACGACTCAACACACACATCCACGGTCGCTCTAAATGACTTATACCTCTGCAGGTGTATTATTTCACTCCTGGGAAGTCTGCCTTTCAGTGTGTTACTCAGCCACTGCACAGGGATCTTTTAGGACGCCTTGGCCTCAGTCCCTCAGCTAAGCACCACACACACACTTACCGTAACAACAAACACACACAAGTGCACGCGCGCACCCTTCGGCGAAGGAATATCACGCGCACACACACATCAAAAGCCCCAAAGCGCTCGTCAGCTCATTACTGGCCTAGCGTGCTTTCACCGTTGGGGTGTTGTGAATACATTTGTCTCCCCAAAGTTGTTTTTTTTTTTTTGCCGTTTGCAGCGGTGGCTCCCACAGGTCCACTGTTAGCGACATCACGCCACTCTCGCCCTGATCATCCGATATCTTTCTCCTGGTAGCCACAGCTGCTTGTAGGACAATTTACAAACACGTAAGAGGCTATTTTCCACCCTGTTTCAGCCCGGAATACCCAAAACAACATATTCTAACCCCCCCGAACATGATGGCATGATTACCGAAAATGCTTGATGCCCCCTCCAGCAGGTCGGGGAATCGGCGAGGGGAGGAAAGTAGAGCCGGGGAGCGCTGGAAAAGTGCGGGAGCTTTATGATCCAGAAAATCACTGTGATGGAAAACCGGGCGAAAAAGGTGTTTGGAGGAAGCGCGGGCGCACATTGCCACTCCATCGTACAGTATTTGTTATTGACATATGCGCGGCATAATCGGAATACGCCGTGTACGGCGCTACTGTAGAGCGGATGGATGAGTCAGAGGAGAGAAAATGTGATTACAGAGGCAATCATAACTCAGATTAGCCTTCCCCCTGTACCTCTCTGCACCGCTCCACACCGGAATCAATCACCATCACATTCGCCGCCGCCGCGCACAGGGCCGCACCGAAAGCACCGATATTATTCTATCCGACAAGAGAAAACAACATTGTCTATAGAGCAAGGGCAACAATCGCTCTCTTTAATAAATAACTGCGGATTTTTATGAACTAAATAGCGAGTGGGGCCGGGGGGGCTGTGTGTGTGGGGCCGATATTATTCTATCCGACAAGAGAAAACAACATTGTCTATAGAGCAAGGGCAACAATCGCTCTCTTTAATAAATAACTGCGGATTTTTATGAACTAAATAGCGAGTGGGGCCGGGGGGGCTGTGTGTGGGGGGGGGGTGTTACATGAATCCATTCAGCATATTTTGGGCTGTGGGTCTTGTATATCTGCAAAGCGAGAGGGGGGGGGGGATCAAAGAGGCTTCCTGACAAAAGAGGCTCCGAGGCAGCGTGCTGAGATGACAGGCTTCAACCGCGCTCGCGGTGCACTCAGCACTAACAGTGGCTGACTGGAGACCTGACTAACCAGTTCAGAAGCGCACAGTCAGTCCCCCTGCTGCTCCCCCCCTCGCCCCCCCAGGTCCCCCTGCTGCTCCCCCCCCCCCCCACCCCTCCATATGATCATTATTGATGTCGTCAGGACATTCGCTGGGCCCCCCCGTGGAGGCTCATTAAACCACCAGTCAAACCGATAACACCCAGTGAACACGTTGCACTGGGTCTCTTCATTTTACGCGACGCCACAGACTGGCGAGGGGGAAGGTTTTGGCATGCCCTGATAGGCTCTCGCCCGTTTTAGTTATTCCCCTCTGGATTGGCTCCTGATTAAACTGTGCGACGGGAAATCATGTCGTGCAGAAATAAACAACAACTTTCTTCTCGGTTCTGTAAAAAAAAGCTCAAAGCGCTCGGGTTCGGTTTATGCTATGTGTCTATTTGGGTGTGTGTGTGTGTACGCGTGCGCGTGCAGGAGCAGCAGTGGTTTCTGTTTGTTTCAGTTCTACAGAAGCCATGCGATGCTCCGGGGGGCAGAAAATCTGATGTGCTCTGAGTGTTGAGCATTCAAATTAATTTGGTGCCATGCTGAGAACAATATTCCATCAAATGGTTTGTAAATCACTCAAAACGCACACATGCGCCAACACGCTCGCGCGTGCGCACGCACACACACTCACACACGGCCCACAAAATCCTCTCGCAGACATAGGTTTTCTTTCTTTAACTTGCTCAGCTCCGCAATCACATCCACCTGACTGGGCTTGGTTTAACGCCACAATGTACAAAAAAGAGCAGACCACCTTTGTCGCTCATCCTGAATCATCCACACAAACTCCGGTGGAGGGAAAAAAAAAGGGAAATGGGGCCTGTCAAGACTTTTATGGATTTTCCAACTTGAGGACTACGGTGTTTTTTTCATGAAGTTGATGCAGAGCCCACCCTGGCCTCCCTGCCCCACCGCACCACCGTACCACCGTGGAAACTAACAAGGCCCTTATGTTTGATGGACTCACACCTCCAGCGGTTGCCACCTTGTCCCGGCCACTATCAGCCCGAGCAGCGGCTTCCCCCCTCAATCAGACCTAACTCCCAGGGTGCTTTGCTCTTCTCTGCCCGCTCTTTCTCGGTGCTCATTTATGGCCCACAGATAGATTTAGTTTTTTTTCCTGCTCCATCGACGTATGGGAGATGGCGGTGGGTGCCATAATTGGATCGCGCCGAGGTATTTGCATATGTAATTTAGCGGCGGCAATCAGAGAGACACGGCGCAATCTCCATCAACTGTTAACTGTGAAACACGATTTAGCCCGTCTTTTCAGAGGGTGGCCCGTCCCGCCGTGGCGCCTAATAGTGCGTATCTCACCGCTCATCGCCCGTGTGTCTCTCAGCCAACAGGCTGCTATGCTCCGATAACCGTAGTCATTTACTGCGTTAAGTGGCCGATGGCTTTGGTGGCGCTTTGTGTGCAGGCGCGAGGGTGTCGCCCACTTTCATGCACATGTAGGCATATAAATGTAATTTGCTGGTGTCCATATATTGCAGCTTGGTGTGTGCGTGTGTGCGTGTGTGCGTGCGTGCTTTTGCATGTGCGCCTGTGTCACGCATGCCAGCGCACCAAGCTTAGTTCCAGATCCCACCAGCATGGCTGGGTAGGATTAAAGTCACCCGTATTACACTTGGCGCCAGGAGGCATAAGGAAATTAGGAGAAAATGAAACAATGCAATTTGCATACAATCGCACCAACAGCACGGCAGACTGCGCAACCAGTCTCCGTCTGGTCATCTGAAGAGCGGCGCTCGGTGCCGTTTCATTGAGCAGGCAAACAGCGCCGGCTGGCTTTAGTTCAACCACAGATGTTTGTTTTGGACCGTGAGGAAAAAAATGGGAAAAATAAAAATAAAAAATTACCATTCAACAGTTTTTGTTGTGCAATATGTATGAGCTAATGCGACTGCATGAGGCTCTTTGCTCCTGTTTAACTGGAAACCAGTTCTGCTCTAGTCAAAATGCGTGGATTTAGATTATTATTATGTTTTTTTGTTGTTGCTTTTTAAGCCCACATTTGCCGTGACATTTCCATCTGACATTCAGGCTACGACACTTTCCGTTTTCATCTCGGCTGTTTGAAATATAAGACCCGCGCCCCGCTGAGAAAATCTTTCTCCGTCTTCCTGAAGACACAAACAGGCTGCTATCTCCGTCTCCACTACGCACACACGCAGGCACACGCACACACACACACACACATTCACATCCGAACCACCAGCCTTTTACCAGCTTTCACAAATACGGATTTTAAACCACCTATTTATTTCTCCTGCATCTTTAATCTCAAAAATACATTCACATCCAAACACCATCTCTCTCTCTCTCTCTCTCTCTCTCTCTCTCTCTCTCTCTCTCTCTCTCCCCCCCCTCCCTCTCTGTGGCCCCGTTCCTTCCTGCACACTGCCAGCTCACCTGGTGACAGTGCTGGTGAAATATTAATGAGTTCAGTGAAGTGTGTGTTGTTTGGAGTGCTGCCCTGACCATGAGCTTTGTTATTTTTCCAGGATAGAGGAGGAAGCTGAGCATTCATTCGGAGGTCCGGTCAGGGCTCCACAGTCACAGTGACGCTTCGCTCCATGCAAATGATTCATGAGCGCAACATCAAGCGGGTCCGGGGCTCCGGGAGCTTCCTCTCACTAAGTCGAGCTGCAGCGTGTGAAAGAGATCCCTCGCCCTGGAGCGGTGGAGGAAGGACACCCAGTTTACCGGGGCCTGGGCTCACATCTTTAGCCCTCTTTAGCCTCCTTCAGCCACTCACACCCTCCAGCACACGCACACAGGCACACTGGTGCTTCCCCAGCCTCTTTTCCCTTTTTGCTCCAACTTTTTAATAATTTCTGAAACGGCAGGTGCTGTCAATTCTTCTGTGCAGATTTTTTCTCTTATTTTGATGTGTGTGTGTGTGTGTGTGTGGGGGCGTTTCGTTTGCACACGGTTCCAAATGTTGAAGCTTTTTCTTATACGGGGCCTAAATAAGGAATGAGTTTGGTAACTGGGAGCTGCTCCCTCCTGTTCTGATTCAACGCACTGCTGTCGGTTTGCTTGCACCGCGTCGCCCAAAGATCCCTCCGGGTTTATGCTCAAGTATTCACCCCACGGTGTGTTTGTACTATATCCTTGTGTTCCTGCCTCAGTGGTTGTGCGTAGGGTTTGCGGACGCCTGCTGCATGCAGGGCCGGCCCTGCTGTCTGCGTGTGGTAGTTTCCCTGCATGTGTTTGCCTGCACGTGGGTTTTTTCTTTTTTTCTTTGAATTTCTTTTAGGCCAGGGCATCAAAGCGCTGTGGAGGAGAGTGGAGTAAAGGCAGAGGTGCACTTGCAGGCTCTTAATTTGCAGATGTGTGAGTAGGGTTATGGATTTTGTATTTCACGCGGGAATAATGCTGACACTCCTTTTAGCCGTGCTTATCTTGCATCCTTAGTCCTGAGTCTCTTTAACCAGGCACACGCAGATGAAGCTTATACCTGTGAATAGGAAAAAAGATGAGAGCACCCGCGCGCGCACACACACAGACGCACACACACACACATGCGCGCGCGGAAGGTCCTTACATGTGGAAAATGTGTGTCCATCCATTATATTTCCAACCAAGTCTAAAAAAGACCTTTCTACATTGACTTCTGGGGGGGATTGATGTGTGCAGTAGAGCTGGACTTTGCAGGATACAGTCTGTTTGTGTCCAGCTGGTCTCTGGCATAGCTAAAAAAAAAATGTTTCATGTTTCCCATGAAACCGCCATTCGTCCGTGAACTCTTCCAGTTGCATACAGTGCAGCCTATTCATGTGGTGTGGACTTTTTAGACCAAAGGTGTTTGAACTGTAAACCAAATCATGACAAAGGCAAAGTTGGCGCCGAAAAGTTGAGAATATTGTGGAGGACAAACAGCGGTAGATCATTTACATACTGTATGTGGACTCTGGCGCGTCACAGGGATAAACTCTGATGCCACCAAGCTCATTTTGAAGGCACACCGGATTAAGCTTCAGCGATGACTGGCAGGGATTCTGTTGTTCTGGAGGCAGTGCGCCGCTGCCACGCCACAAGTGGGAGTTTGTCTGAAAAGAAGTTCTTTATCAGTGAGAACATGGAGTGGGCCTGTGTGCGTGTGTGTGTGTGTGTGAGGAGAAAAGATCAATGACTAAAACATTACAGGCTGGCTCTCGCAGAGGCCCGTTGAGAAACACGAGGGTCAAACGAGGTTCGCCAATGCCGTTTGTGTTGTTTTTTTTTTATTACTCCACAAAGAAACAGTCTAGACGCACTTACAGAAGGAAAAAAAATGCGGGGGGGGGGGCAGTTTCTAATAAGACATTGTGTGTAATTCTACACAATACATCAGCGGTAACATCAACACCCTCCGGCACGCAACCCGTGGTCGACATTATTTCACGTGTGGTCGGTGCACGGAGCCGTGGGTTGGCGTTCACTCACGCAGCCACTGGCGATCCTTCTTGTGGGCTGTTGTTGAGTGTCGTTATGGATGCCGGCGACGCCACCAAACTTTGTTTTCCTCGCGCCACATTTGTACCTATAAGTGCGGCGCAGAATGTTCTCTCCCCGGAGTTACTGCTCCCGATAGATCACTGGAAACGAATTGTGCCAGAACATTCCCATGCAGGCGAGAAGTGGCGGCTGCAGTAATAGGCAATAACTCTGGCCATATTTTAATTTTATTTTATTATTATTGTATTTTTTTTTCCATTGGATCCACTTTGGTGCTAGTCATGTTTGATTGCCCACAGAAAAGCCCTTCCTCCTCCGTTCCAAACAGCTCCCCCTCCTCTCCACCCCAAAGCCATGTCTCCTGGAAATGGCTCATATCACCTTTATCTCTCCGGAGTCACGCCAGGACTCCCACGTCGGCTCCTCGGCTGGCTCTCGTTGCGGGTGAAACACAACTCCTGCGCCGCTCCGATTGGCTCTTGTTGTTATTGTGGTCACGTCCGCCCTCTCCGAGTAATTCTGCCGCTCTGGATAAGAGCCGCGGCTAAACACTCCAATGTAAATGAAATTGTAAAAATAATCTCTTTAAAGTCGGGCAACTTAGCGATAATTGTTAGCGGAGGAGAAATGCGGGAGCAAATTCCGTGGCTGCAGAACAGCCCACACGGCTGCGAGAGTCACCGCAAATGATCATTATTACAATTAATTTGACAATGATATATTTGCCAAGGTTATCCTTGCCTGCTTTGTGATTCAACCACAGCCCAATTTGCAGCTTTAGTCTGAAGCACAGTCCAGTGTGCGTCGCGTCTCAATGTCCAGCCTGCCATTTTTCTTTGAACGCGCTTGTCACTCGGTGACTCAACGTGGCCGCACGTTCACCCGCGCTCCGAGGGAGACGGTTGGCACAGATAGTCTTGAGAAGCCGAGCAGATCCAGTTTCTCCATTGTAATTCCTCCAGCGGCCTCCGGGCTCGGTTTTGATCCTCCGCCGTCGCTCTCTGGGTCCTTTGACGAAATAGGCGTGACATTATTTTTTCATTCTCAATGTGGGCGCGCTGAACAGCTCACACCTGTAGTGGGCCCCTCCTTCCCCTCCTCTTTTTCTCACCAGCGACCTTCCCGTCCTCCCACAAATGCCACCTCCCTGGACCCCTGTTGAGTTCAAACGGCGAGGCCCATCTACACACCTATTCTCTCTCTCTCTCTCTCTCTCTCGCCCTCGCCCTCGCCCTCTCTTTCTCTCTCCCGGGAGGATGAACACACACGGCGCATTAATTCCACGTCTCATCAAATTTCAGCTCTCTGAAGGACTCTCAACAGAGGGTTGCTCTGTTTACTTTGTATTCTCAGGAGGGATATTCCCCTTTGAATGACTCACTGTGTTTGTGTGTGTGCGTGTGTGTGTGTGTGTGTGTGAGAGAGTGTGTGGTTCTCATCTCCAGACACAGAGGAATGTGTGTGGGTGTCTTCTTCACAAGTTGCTCTATTATGTACCCGCATGGATTTAAAGTACCTGTGCGGATGTGTTCTTGTGATTCACTCAATCCACGAAGGCCTTGGGAAATAATTGAAAGCTATTTGAAACACATTCCAGAGGATTTGGAGTGAACTGGCCCCAGACATGCACTGATTTGCTATTACATCAAAAAAAAAAAACTGTTTTCGCACTGTGGTTGATTGCCGTATGTCGTAAGAGGCTGGACATGTGCTGTGTACTGTATGAATTAGCACCTGAGGATGTGTATGGGCATGATAATAAGTGCGGAGCTTTCATCATCCCAGTTCAATGAAGCCGAGCCATTCAAAGCAAATCTTAAGTTATGTTCAACTTTGAGCTCTCTCGGTATAAAGGAAGTGTACCAACCTTGCCTTGAGCACTGATGAAAAATGGATAGAAGCCCCGAAGGACGGAAGGAGGGGGAAGGTCCATCTGTGGGGTGGCCTTCAAGGACAACAGTGTTATCCATTTTGGAACAGTGTGAAACAGGCCAGTGTTTGCGGCGGCGGCGGCGGCGGTGGCGGGGGGCGCTTGGAAAACGCGGAGGCATCTGGGTGAACTGTGGACGCCACTGTTGTCCTGCCAAGCCAACTGTGATGCTCGCAGATTAGACGCGAATCATTGACTCCTTGTTTGTGTCGGCGCGACTCCTCTCGTTCCGAGTGTGAGAGATAATGAACAAATGTGAGCGATGGCTTCTGATGGGCGTCGTGCCGAAATCGGCTCGTTTCTCGGTACGCCGTACGCTCATAAAAGCTGCGTTTAATCTGATTTTAAGTTCAGCCCCGAGGTGCTGGGGGTTTGGCCATATCTATTAATCTCTGTTTTGGTCCTGTTTTCTCTCCCTTCCTCTCACTCCCTTGTTGTTCGCCCACTCCATCTTTTCATTATGCGTTTACCTCCACCCGACGCCTCCCCTGTCCTCACTGATTTTTTTCCTTTTCTTTTGTTATTTCTGCCCTCTCTGGTAGAACCCGTACCACCTGCAGATGTCGGCCCGCGTGCCTCCGTCCACCCTGGGCAGCCTGCTGCTGGCCATCCTGCAGGGGGGGGGAGGGAGGGACAAGCAGCGGGGGAGTCAGAGGGAGGGCACCTGGGGAGGAGCCGCCGTGGTCTGCCCCGGCTGGGAGGAAGGGGGCGAGGGCCTGCTGTCCCACCTGCAGAGGCACAGCGGCTCCACGTGGCACCTGTGGGACATCATCAACCTGACTCGCATCACGGGGGGCGGAGAGAGGAGGGGGGAGGCCAGCGAGGAGAGGCGGGAGGATCAGATGGAGGACGAGGCTTTGAAGATCCTCTCCGCCCGTTTCCTGCGCTCCCCTTCTCCCATCTCGTCCGTGCTCCTCCTGGGCTCCGACCCCGAGTGCCTGTCCTCCGTGCTGCGCGCCGCCCAGCGCCTCACTCCGTCGCTGCCGGCGCTGCAGTGGATCATGGGATACCCCTTGTCTCCGGATTCGCTGCACACCCTGGGAGGTCCCCTCGGACTGCTGGCCTACGGCGAGGTGGGCCGCAAGCCCATCAGTTTCTACATCCGGGATGCTTTGCAGCTGATTGGCCGAGCTGTCACCGCGGCGACCATGCTGAGGCCCGACCTGGCGCTGGTCCAGAACATGGTGAACTGTTACGACAAACCTGACCGCCATGATCTGCCCTCTTCAGGACCATATCTGGCCAGGTATGCACACATATACACACACGCACGCACGCACACACACACACACACACACACACACACACACACACACACACACACATCCAAAGGTGTTCTTCAATTCTTGAAATGTAATTAATTAACAGTGGGAGCTAGTGGGCCATTCAAAATGGAAGCTTACATTAGCCATTCAGAGTGGAAGCTGTGATATCTGCTCTGAGATTAGTTTTTTCATGCCCACAGCCTTGAAAATGACATTTCCAAAGTTCAGCGGCTTCATATCCTTCCAGAAATAGCGCCCGTGCCACTGGGTCATCCTCAGACCTCACTGGTGATGTTTCTCATGGGGACTTTTTAAATGAATTTTTTTATTTCAGGTGAACCAACCCCCTTTTAAGATCTTAAACAATATCCGTTTTTTGTTTTTTTATGAAGATCACAGTGAGTTCCAGAGTTTGTCCCAAGAAAACTTTGGTGGATGATTGAAAAAGTTTGGCTAAAAATTAAACAGGTGGCTTCAGGCAACGTAGGATTAGCAGAGGTACAGTCGGGGCCTGATGGGACCCTTAATGGTCCTTTTATCCACCTGCAGCTACCCGTCTACCTCGTTTCTTTCTTTTTTAAATACTTGGACAAGGTCAAAAAAGTGTACAGATTCAAATCCATAAATGATACATGGAAGACAATGACCAGCTGTAATAAAAACGCCTCTGGTCACTCCACTAAATAAGACACTTACGAGTTTTTTTGATTTTTTTTTGCTCCAATTGTGGCACTGTGGCACGCTCGGCTCCCTTCTCTCTCCTCTGCAGCATTTGCAGCAAGATGATCTGTTTTGCGGTGTTTTTTTTTTTCTTCTTTCTTTAAAAGATGCATGGTGATCTGTGATAACGCGGATGAAAGGAAAAAAAAAGGAGCAAGTCTTGCACCACAAATGTTTGAACCAAAAAAAAAAAAACTAAATCCCAAACCAAAGAAAAATAAAAATCTCCTGCTCACATGCTCCATGACCTCAGAAACAGCCACACGTGGCACATTCGGAGGGATCCGCCGAGGCCAGTGTGCAATAAACCCACTCAGTAATTAAATATGAATTTTCCACCTGTTCGCGTGGATGTTTTTCAACCTTTGCGATGGACCAAAACTGTCTGTGCTTCCACTGGTGTGTGAGCCTGTGGTGAGAGAAGGATTGGTGGGTTTGGAGGTGGTCCCGCGGCAAATATTTTAACACACACAAGGGGCCTGCCAAGCCGAGCTCCATCGGTAACAACGCCCACGTAATCACGAGCTGGACTCTCAAAGTGTTTCCTCCTCTGCAGTTTAGTCGAGCTCGGGGATGCCAGCACCATTTGGCACGGAGGGCCCCGGGGCCGAAGCAAGCGGAGGGCGGAGTGTGTTGTGTTACAAAGCAATATTTTTTGACATTCACTAATAGAGTTAAAACCTGGTTTATTAGGTTTAATGTGATTACATTTTTTTTAAGCCAGGCTCGCAGCGCGGCTTTATGGATGACAATGTCTTTCTGACGGCTGGTCGCCCTCCTGCAAAATGAAATATTTCAACGTTTATTGGATGAATTGACTTTAAATTGCCTACAGACGTTAATGGTCCCTGGAGGATGGAGCCTACTGTTTGTTAATCCCATCATTTATCCTTCCGGTGATTGTCTCAATAACTATTGGCTGGACGGTGGTGGAATTTGGTATTAATGCACCCATCTGAATGATTTGATTCTTTGCAAGAAAAACTTCCTCGGTATCCCTGAGCTGGCTTGTAAAGCTGTAAACTCTTGTTTGCTTTGGTTAAAACGTGAACTTAAAAAAAAAAAAAAAGTCACGTTTTTAAAACTGTCAGACTTTGTCAGGACACCAGGGAATGTCCCAATCTTTCTGTGGAGAGCCAATTAGGACTCAATCTACTCTATCAGACTAGACTGTTAATAATGGAGTCCTCCGCCACGTTGGCGTCGGTGACCTTTGTTCCCCGGCCTGTGAGGGACTGATAAAAGAGATGACCTAGCGGTGGAACCAGTCCAGTGGTTACGTCTTTGCCCTCCGGCGTGCTCCCTGACTCCCTCCCCTTTGCATCCGCCAGTCACGCCGTGGCTTCGGAGAGCCCTCACAGAGCTGAAGGAAGTGAGAGACCTCCACGTGGAAAAGGCAATTAACAGCCAAATGCCCAAGGGACAGAGTCAGGAAAGAAGGGAGCGTCTGGAGACATTAGAGAGAGAGAGAGAGAGAGAGAGGAGGATGCTACAAGAGGAAATAAAATGCTAATTTTGTTTTACTGTGTCTAACACAAACCACTGTCGCAATAAGGATCAAACCTTACAAATGCGCAGAATCCAAAGAAGGAAAAAAAATCCCTCAGTGCTTATCCTGAGAAACTTTATAGCGAAGAGAAAAGAGAGAAAAAAAAGCCGCTAGATGAAAGACAGAGGGTCTCTGTAGGAAGCAACTAGAGTGAAACACGAAGAGCAGTCAAAGAAAAGGAGGGAGGATAAAAAAAAAGGAGGATGGGGAATAGAGTGTTGTTGTTATCAGAGTGAGATGTGCCAGTCGGTGGCGTCTCACTCTGACACGGCTGCCAAGCTGATTCCATCTCTCCCGGAAGAGATTTAAACCCCTGAAACAAGCCAGTGTTGTATCATCCCCTGCCAGACAGACGCACAAACACACACACACACACACACAGGAGGGAGTAAACTTTGCTTTTCCCAACTAAAACAGACGGAGCGATAAGCAAGTTGAGGCCCCACACTTGCTCAAAGGGTCATCAATTAACCGGGGCCCGGTTCTTAGAGGGAGGAGGCCATCGCTCTCCGGACGACTTACCGCCGCCTCCACGTCCGCGCAACGCAACCCATAACTAAAAGTCCACGCCGCCGTTTAAACACACACAGGAGGGAGTAAACTTTGCTTTTCCCAACTAAAACAGACGGAGCGATAAGCAAGTTGAGGCCCCACACTTGCTCAAAGGGTCATCAATTAACCGGGGCCCGGTTCTTAGAGGGAGGAGGCCATCGCTCTCCGGACGACTTACCGCCGCCTCCACGTCCGCGCAACGCAACTCATAACTAAAAGTCCACGCCGCCGTTTAATGTCCCGTTTTTTTATCTGCAGGCCTTGATAAAAAAAATAAATAAATAAATAGCGTTTTCTCTGCTCGAATAACAGATGTAATGCGGGGCCCGTGGTTATTTTTTTTCATATATATATATATATATATGGACTGTGCCGCGGTGGCCGGCTGCAGCCACTACACGACAGTGTGCGGGGTCTGGAGTGGGCCCGGCGTTGATGAATCTGCTGTCTTTGGGATATGATGATTCAGCCGCGCCATTAGCGTGAGTGATTTCGCCTCCAGGCGAGGCTCCAGCACTTCCACTTTTATGGTCAGAGGAGAGCACGCGCGCAGGGAGGAGCCGCCGAGGAGGAGACATAAGTTCACGCGGGAATGAGATGGGAATGGCTTTTACTAAATCAGAGGCATTTTTAATCAGGTATTACGCTGCAAGAAATGGGTTTATGAATTGATATTGTGCGGCCGTAGCGTCGCGCGGCGTGAAGGATGAGGGGCAATGATAAACAAAAAAAACACACACACACACACAAGTAGAAATACACAACTCCTCGCGATGCCACCACATTTCTGCTCCGCGTGGCGCAGACGAGCTTTTAGTCCCCGGGTTAATGACCCTCGTGATCCATTTAGTCTTTTAATTTTCCTTTCGGGCACATCCCCTTATTTCGTGCGCAAAGTCCTCCGGGGGCCTTCACGATCCACGCTCGTCAATTCAGACTTTGCAGATAAGAGAGAGAAGGGATGGAGAGAAAAAAAAGGAAGAAAGAAGAGTGAATAAAAGAAAGAGGGGAGAGGGAGGCCAACGGCTCCACCGACCTTTTCCATTAACAGCCGGGAAAACTTGCCTTTCCTGACCTCCGAACCGAAGCATGTAATCATCAGAGCCCGGCACGGTTCAGCGCATGCGGAATGCCGTGATCCCTGCTTTCTTTAACATTTAACCATTCTCGCAGCCGCCCTCCCGACAATCTCTCACCTACCCGGACTCCCCCCAAATCACGCGTGTTTCGTCGCGCGGCGAAGGAGTCAACCGACGGCGTCCTAACGATATCTGCGTGGGTCAGGAGGGCCTCTATTTATGTGCGGATCTCGCTCCTCTAATATATTCCCGCCGTCAAGACCATGGCGGGTCACCGGGCGAGCGAGAGGAATGGCAATGGCTGTCTGCACGCACTCGCAGACAGGAGGAGGGGAACACCTTTCCTGCACTGCATTAACTTCTGATGATGGCTTTGTGGGAGATGCAATTACCCGTCTGAGGCCAGACTGGCTAAAGCTGCCTGTCTGCGCCAGCATTTAACCTTTTCCTTATTATTTTACCCTGTTTTTTTTTTTTTTTTTTAATCTGAGTTTTTTTTTTACTTTTCTACAAAACCCGAACCTGATTAATGCATTTTTTTTTCTCCATTTCGACATCCCTCGCTCATTCTCTATTTGTGTCTCTCTGTCCCCTTTTAAGGTTCCTCTCCAACACTTCGTTCACCGGCGCCACCGGCCTGATCCAGGTGGACGCCGGCCTCTCCAGGGTCCTCTCCTCCCAGCTGTTCCACGTGTGGAGTCTGAAGAGGGGAGCACTGGGACAGCCGGCCTGGGTCACCGTGGGCCAGTGGACCCGGGGCCGACTGGAGTTGGAGGGCGGGGTCCTGGGCCTGGTGGGAGGCTTCGGGAGCAGCCCGGGACAGGGCCTCGGGGCAGGGGTGCGGGGAGGGGACGGCCAGGGGGACGGCCGCGCCGGAGGCCGCTGGAGGCCGGGCCTCACCGTGGAGGGACACCGCCTGCGCGTGGTGACGCTGGTGGAACACCCGTTTGTATTCACGCGGGAGGTGGATGAGGATGGATTGTGTCCAGCTGGTCAGCTCTGTCTGGACCCCAGAACCAACCGGTCTGACATAATCCAGGGCCTCTTCAACCAGCTGCACAACCCCAACGCCACGGCGCCAGAGCTGGAGGGAAACGGTGAGCTGTGATTTGACCTTTGACCTGAGAACGCCGCTCGAGTCTTCAGCGTATGGGCTCTCTGTGTGTACGGCTCCTCCTCGAGAATGGAGTGGATTTAAGCTGTAAAATCAATATGGGCTCGCGTTCATAAACACGCCTGGTGCCATCTCAAGGGCTCACGCCGCGTTTGATTCACCTCGGAGCCTGGGGATGTTTACCGTGTCCAAATACAAGTAGATCATTTTAGAAGTAGCCGGGTTGGCCCTTGTTAACAAAACCAGAAAACAAATTCTTCAGCGTCTTTGATTTAAAAGCAGAATCTGGACAATAAGGTTTATTTAATAAGATGCAAATTGGACCTGACTGCGAACAAACAATATTGGCTGTAGGTTTTCTGTTCAGGCGCAAAGCAGTCACCTTGGATTTGGACGTGTCTTCGTTGATAAGATGCTTCTGATCAGCTCCGCACATCTTTGTTTGATGAATGAAGTGGATTAAATCAACAGGAGATCAGTATCTCCGAGTAAAGACTGTTCATCTTTAATTTAGCACACCCGACTGTAAAATATAAAGCGTCATATCCAGGCCCTGACTAGTGGTTGCGTCTGAGTTGCAACAGTTAGTCTGATTTGAATAATAATAAAGAAGAATTGATGAATTAAGGCAAATAATATATTTGGTGCTGATTAGTGAGGCGAGCCATATTTAATCATTGAGTTGAGTGCCTGTCCCTAAACCTAATTCCGTGGTGTGAATGATCACATGGAAGAAGATCCTAAAATGAGTATGCAAATGGTAGGAGCAAGAAGTTCAAACTTCATTATTATTATTTTTTTTTACATGATCCATCCTGTCAAGGGGTGGCGAATACATCCCCTGAAATGTATCCACTACGATTCAAGGCATGCACAAGAATATTTGAGTACATTTTGACTTTCATGATCACCCCTCTCCTCTCAGAGCCGCCGGAGGACCTGAGGAAGTGCTGCTACGGGTACTGCGTTGACTTGCTGGAGAAACTGGCCGAGGACATGGGCTTCACCTTTGACCTCTACATCGTGGGAGACGGGAAGTACGGGGCGTCCAGCGGCACGGGCCGGTGGACGGGCCTGGTCGGGGACCTGCTGGGCGGGGCGGCAGACATGGCCGTCACCTCTTTCTCCATCAACTCGGCCCGGAGCAGAGTCATCGATTTCACCTCGCCCTTCTACTCCACCAGCCTGGGCATCCTGGTACAGTCGCCTTAAGCCACCATTAGTCTGTTTGAGTTTGTGTCCTTAAAAATATACTGCATTGTGAGTCAGTGTTGCTCTGATTCGTCACAGTTTCAGTGTTTCCGTCACGTCCTGCTGACGCACAGGAGACCATTAGTTGTGGAATCATTCTTTTTTTTTTCTGAGTTTTCAGCGGGCTTGTTAATTATGAAAGTTCAAAACCAGAGCTAGTCTGTATAATTAGTCTGCATTTTGTGGATCCCCACCCCCCCATCCCCCCAAACCCGCTGCAGTTATTCTTTGATTGTTAACATCTCCCTCCGTGGCTGACAAACGGCCGCGCATAATGTGATCGGAAAATACGGCTCCATTTGAAAAGGAGAACTCCATCACTCCATAGACTAATTTCTTATGCTTACAAACTGGATGGATGGCACAGAATAAAATATAATTGTTGGCAATTCTTTCAAAACTAATTATACCTATAGGGCTTTTTTAAGAGAAGTTTTCTAAGATGCTACAGACTGGAGACATAATTATAATCACATATTTTTCACAAATATATTTATATATATATATATATATACACACACACACACACACACACACACACACACACACACACACACACACACACACACACACACCCACACCCACAGTCATATATATATATACAGTGACTTGTCATATCACTGTCTTTTCACGGCTGTGTGTTTGTGACTCACCAGGTTCGGAGCCGGGACACCGCAGCCCCCATCGGAGCCTTCATGTGGCCCCTGCACTGGTCCATGTGGGTGGGCATCTTCGTCACGCTGCACCTCACCGCCCTCTTCCTCACCTTGTACGAGTGGAACAGCCCCTTCGGCATGACGCCCCACGGCAGGAACAGGCTGCGCGTCTTCTCCTACTCCTCCGCCCTCAACCTCTGCTACGCCATCCTGTTCGGACGCACCGTGGCCACCAAGGTAAAGCAGCGCACCTCTCTGTGAGAAATGCACATCTGGCAAGGTGACGCGGGGATAAGTCAAAAATGCCGGGGAAAGAATTGGTGGGGCTGTGTGCCATACAAACAGCTGGGGAAGGAAGCATTGGAGGAAGATGATGGAGGTGGTAAGGAATGGGAATAAAAAGATGGATAGAGGAGAGGTGAAGGAGGTAGGCAGTGATAAAGTAGAGTGTTACAGGGAGGATAATGCACATACAGGGAGGGAGAGGGGAAAAGGTAAGTGTGCCGACAGAGATTGAAGGAGTTACCATGAGGATGACGGGGATGGATGAAGGTGGGGGAGAAAAAATAGGGGGGGACGGTGTAGAGGTCAGCTCCCCGAAGAAGTCAGACACGAAGTTGAAAACAAGAAGGCAAGAGGCGAGGGGGAGGGTGAACTGGGGGGGGGGTGAGAGAGGTGAGAGTGTAAATCAAGAAATGGGCTCGAAAAAGAAGGGAATAGGGAGGCGGACAGAAAAATGGTGAGATGAGGTTAAAAGGGTGAGAACGTAAGCAGAGATGAGAAAAGCAACCCCAGAGAGGTGACACGGAGGATGGTGTCACGAGGAGAGGGCAAATTGAGATTTGGACAAATAAAATATGTAGGGGAAAAAAAAACAATGACTTCATATTAATATGTGAGGATATTCCATTTGCAGAAACAGTATTGTTGAGAAACTTGTCAGATTTGACTAATGACACAGGTCCCTGCTTTTTTTTTTCTTTTTTTGTGACCAAAATCCATCAGGGTTCAATCTTATGTTTACTCTTGCTCCAATTTTCAATCACAGTCGGATAAATATCTGAAAACGCGTTTGCTTGAATTGTTCCTTCCTTTTCCTACCGGAGCCACTGAAGCAGTGTGCATCCATTTATAGTTTTTTAATAATGGAACCAGAGCAAGGGGGATGAAATGAGACTGGTGGAACCAGTCACCGTAATTGAAAGGTCAGAGGTCACGGGTCCGATGCTGCGGAACTGTCCGGCATCAAGCTGTGTCAGTTAACAGCTCTGTGACCTGATAAAATGTCCTTGAACAACTCTGTGAACCTGCGTGCGTTGGATCAGAGCCCGTCTCCCGGGTGATCGTTAACCTTTATTGCAGAGAGAACAGTTTTAATAAGAATTAGGCCGAAAGTAAATGGGAAAAAACGGGAAGGTAAGCAGGTCCGGCTGCTTATGCTTAAACTTTACTCCCCAAGGGGTCAAGAGGGCTCATTAGTTTGGGAGTTTGCATTTAAAAATGTCACATTACAACATATATTGTGTATCACGTCCCCACTGTGTGGAAGCCGATCCTGAAACACCAGCAAAAACATAGTTAGATGCCAAATGCATTTTTTCCACCAATTCTTTCACTCCATTTCAGAGTCTGTTATTCCTTAGTAGTATTTTCAAAGAGCAGTCCAGTTAATTATATTGAATTAGTTATTATATATACAGTGTGTGTGTGTGTGTCTAGGTGTGTGTGTGTAGTTTTGTGTCGGTGTGTGTGTAGTTGTGAGTCGGTGTAGTTGTTTGTAGGTGTGTGTGTGTGTAGGTGTGTGTGTGTGTAGTTTTGTGTAGGTGTGTGTGTGTGTGTGAGCGTGTAGTTGTGTGTGTGTGTGTAGGTGTGTGTGTGTGTGTGTGTGTAGGTGTGTTTGTGTGTGTGTGTGTGTAAGTGTGTGTGTGTGCATGTAGTTGTGTGTAGGTGTGTGTGTTTGTGTGTGTGTAAGTGTGTGTATGTGCGTGTAGTTTTGTGTAGGTGTGTGTGTGTGTGAGTGTGTAGTTGTGTGTAGGTGTGTGTGTGCGTGTAGTTGTGTGTAGGTGTGTGTGTGTGTGCGTGTAGTTGTGTGTAGGTGTGTGTGTGTGAGCGTGTGGTTGTGTAGGTGTGTGTGTGTAGGTCTGTGTGTGTGTGTGTGAGTGCGTGTAGTTGTGTGTAGGTGTGTGTGTGTGTGTGTGTAAGTGTGTGTGTGTGTGTGTAGTTGTGTGTAGGTGTGTGTGTGTTCATATATAGTAATCCATTTACAACTTCCCTTGTTTCCAAAATCAATTTGACTAAAGTAGAGTTGTGTGTGTTTATTGTGTGCCTGCCATCCTCCATCTCTCCCCATTTCTGTTCAACAACAAATTATGCTAAGAGGCCGACGCCCTTCTCCATAATGGGCAACAAACGTCTTTGTATAATTAATGTCTCATTAATCTGGTACCTTTTGAGAAACTAGAAAATTCATCTTTCGCCTTTCACGTTAAGTGGATTTTAATTTGTGGAGGGAAATAAATGAACAGGCTTCAGGTGGGTTCGTGGCCCGAGGCGAGCGATTTCATGGAAATATATTTTCTGATGTGGCTCTCCAACATTCGCACGATTCCCCTCTCCTCATCTGATTCGATTAACTTGGTTTTCCTTAATTCAGTGTGAAGTTCTGGGAAGAGGGCGGGGGGGGGGTTGAGAGGGTCGAGAGCCTTGGGTTCCCTTTGTGTTCTTTGTTGCAGACTCTTACTTTTACCTCGACACAGTGACATCTTTGGTTTGTGAGGTTATCCATTTTTTAGATGCAACAATTTATTCTTTTTTTTTTTTTCCTATTTTGTATGCTAATATTTATGACATGACAAAAACTAAGCAAAGCCAATCTCATCCTGGCCTATGCGTGTGCTCTGCAGACCCCCAAGTGCTGGACGGGCCGTTTCCTGATGAACCTGTGGGCCATCTTCTGCCTGCTGGTGCTGTCCAGCTACACGGCCAACCTGGCGGCCGTCATGGTCGGGGAGAAGACCTTCGAGCAGGTCTCGGGGATCCATGACGACAAGGTGAGGCCTGCCCAAACCTGCTGCGCGTCCGCCACGCCGCGTTCACGCAAACTAATGGCGCACAAGGACAAGCGAATGAGTCAAGAGCGGAATTATTTGGGAGGGATTATCACTTTCCATATCCCTAAATCCTGAAGGGATTTTAGGCCTACAGTGAATTGGATATGAGGTCCCATCGTGATCTCTCTCTCTCTCTCTCTCTTTGTTTGATCGGCCCCCCGTGTCCCAGCTGCACCACCCCTCGCTGGGCTTTCGTTTCGGCACGGTGAGGGAGAGCAGCGCGGAGGATTACATGAAGAAGAGTTTCCCAGAGATGCACGACTACATGAGGCGCTTCAACCAGCCCACCACCCCGGAGGGAGTGCACATGTTAAAGTAAGACACAAGCTCACACCTGGGCACGTTGCATCATTTGGAACATACTTAATGTACAAAAAATTAATTAAAAATCTTTGCACATATTTTATACATTTTTGATGATACATTTTATTTACATGTACAGGACAGTTCTCTCTACGGACAAACGTGGCATATTTTGCGCCATTCGGGGCCATTTATAAAACATATTTAACATGAAATGTTTTATCTACATTTTGAGTTCATTTTCAAGCTCTTCCAAGCCATATCCTCTGTTATGTACACTCGAAATAACCTACAATCTCATACAATACGCTAACATACAATACTAATAATTCTTATGCACCAATTGTACAGTCAGCCTTCAGTTTGGTTAACTACCAATCGCCATTCGTTAAAAAAAAAAATCTATACCAAAAATACCACGATGTGAAAAATTAGTGAATCTTGTTTTCTAGTTGTTTTAAAATGTTCCTACTCATTGAAAAATCATACATTGAAGGCAAAACCTAGTTGAACACATTTTTTCCAAGTGCAGCGGTGGAGGTTTTCTTATATATACGCAGTGAAGACGCTGTTTGCTTTCTTGTCTGACAGAGATACAAATCACATTGTGTGCTGCATACATTTACGGACTGTTTTTAGCCGAGATTTTTCCTCATCCAGACACGTTCTGGCACAAGGTTAAGGGGAGGTGAAAAAATACGATTGAGATACATATATATATGCATATGTGCATGTGCTGAAGAAATTGAATTGGATATTGTATGAGGATATTGTATAAATATATATATATATATATGCATATGTGCATGTGCTGAAGAAATTGAATTGGATATTGTATGAGGATAGTGAGCAGATGAAAGGAAAGAGGCAAGGCGAGTTTATTTTTACATGTTTTACATTTACTTCACAAAGGCAATTGGAAGTGCATTATAAAATGCCTAAATATAAAATGCAGATGCATCAAAAGGCAATAAAAAAAAAAAACATATTTAAAGGAGAGAAACTATTTCAAAAGAACCAAGTAGGATAACTGTATCAAGCACTTTGCATATATATATTTTTTTTTTTTTTTTTTTTTTTTTTTTTAGGTGTTTTATGTTATGTTATATATTGGTTTTGAAGATATGTCCTTGATATATTCCCTGTATATATACAATTATAACATCACTCAGGTCTTAACCTGCTTCACATATACTCATAATGCTTTATTGATTTAGTCGGCAGTCTCCGCTCTCCTTTGTCGGTAGAGAAAGACGAGAGACAATTCATACAAATAATCCTTTGTATTTCTAGTGCCAGACTTCCAGTCTCAATTGTGAGTTGTCTACGTCACCAATACATCCTTTTATATTAATCTTTTTTTTTTTTTTTTCCCATTGTTGTCACATTGGTCCCACACCTGGGAAAGGTGCCACAGGGCTATACGTGGACTCCTCCTTAGAATGGAAAGCCTTTTTTTTGTCATTGTGAGTGAGATAGTGAGAACTTTTCCTGTTCAGTGCAAAACAGTTACAATATTCTTCATAAAAGAAAGCTATTGCACTAAAATAATAAGCAGGATGGGAGCTGGAGACCACGTAAACATTCTTGTTAATGGGACATCTCATGTTGCCGTGGAACGTGAGGAGACAACGTACCTAGGAATAGGTTATTCAGTAGAAATTTACGTCACACTTTAATTACACTTTAATCGCCATACGCTTTAATTACTTCTGGTTTGATAACGTGATTAACTCAATAACTTTAATGCATGTGGGTGCAAAGAAATCATATCATGGTGAAAAAGTTTTTGTTTTTTTTTAATCCTGTTTTTTGCTGTTTTTTTAGTTTTTTTTTTTTCAAACAAAAAAAAATAGCAATATTGCAAAACAACGGAACAAAGGCTGCTCCACAGAGCTCCAGCAGAGATGCTGCGATAGGGCATGTGCTGACTTAGTGATACAAGTGGGGGAGATGCAAAGCGCTTGTTCGGGGGAAAGAGGACGAGTACTGTGGAGATGGAGGCGGGCGCGTGTTTGCAAGCGTGGCAAAGGCAGGAGTGGAAGCCACAGCGGTAGGATGTAAAATACTATGTTGGCAAAAACCAGCCCGACCTCAATCCTACACTCACATCTTAGAGAGAGAGAGAGAGAGAGAGAGAGACAACACCAGCCTTCTTCTGGAGAGAGAGAAGGAATGCCAGAGGCTACAAATGCAGCTGCACATAAATGTACAGGCTCAGAGGAGTTAATGCATGCTCAGGCTCAGACCTAAACAGACTTATAGCTCCTAACCTACACATTTCTGTGCCTAAACAGAGATTATCTCTCTCTCTCGCGCACACACACACACACACACACACACACTAACACACAAACACTCACGCTGCTGTTGCAAGGCCCGAGCGTCAGATAACTTCCAAACCTCTTAAGTCCCATAAGAACTCTCTATCCCTGCTCTCGTCCTGGTTGACGGGACCGGAGAGAGCAAACAAAAAAAATAATAAATAAAATGACTTTCCTGCTCAAAGACTTTGTAAAGTCAACCCCTTTGATTGGCGCTCCACGTCCTGAATTTAAAGAAGTTTCATTTGATCAAGCTGGTTTAGCTTTTCCCATTAGACTGATTGTGTGCGTGCGTGCGTGTTTGTGTGTGTTGGTGCATGCACCTGTCCCCAGTACATCTTAAAATGCTGTGTGTATATGTCCGTGCCCAAATACGAGTTCCAAATCTTGATTTCCAGCCCTATGGATCCACAAAAATGTATCTTCCACTCTTTTTTTTGTTTATCGTACGATTTGTGCGTAGGTGTGTTATTCAAATCCAGTGTGTTTGTCTTCGCACTCAAGACGGGGATCAGCAGCGAAGGCTCAGGGAAACAGTCTATAATGAGGGGCCATTTAGGGTCAATTGGATCAATATTAATGGAATAGGAGAGTCTTTGTCAGTGTGTGTAGTGCCGGTAGTTAACGGAGGCTGTTGGTTTAGGTGATGATGTTTGTGTTTACTCTAAATATTAGAATTCACTCCGTCCTCTGTCCAAATGACAAGCCCTAAATACAGGATTCCTTCAGGGGGTAAAAAATGTTTTCGCAAAAGTAAATCAAATTTACAGGTCCTCAAAAGTCACCTTTAATTAACGAATGCTTCTCTCTTGCTCTTGTGTGTCTGCGTGCGTGCGTGCGTGTGTGTGTGTGCGTGTGTTGGTGGTGAAGGACAGATCCTCCTCTCCTGGACGCGTTCATCATGGACAAAGCGCTGTTGGACTTTGAGGTCTCCATCGACGCGGACTGCAAACTGCTCACTGTGGGGAAGCCGTTCGCCATTGAAGGTACACACACACACACACACACATTGTGTTAACCTACAGTGGTTTCCTGAAGGCATTTTTTAAAAAGCTTTTTAAAAATTCATGAGGTTTGACTTTGTTTTCTTAATGTGACGTCCTGTGTTGTCCTTGTTTTATGCTGTCCGGTGTTTCTCTGAGTTTCCTCTCCTCCTTTCCGTCTCCCTTGATCTAGATAAATTAAAATGTGCTGCCGCGCTCACTCCGACTTCTGTTCAAACCACGATGTGTCCAACTCGGCCCTCTACCCCGACCTCAGGGCAAAAACTCAATTTATTCTCCAACCTCAAAACAACTCTGAATATCTTAAAGTAGACTGACCATGAGGGGGAACTATTCCAGACACTTTCTACGGCATGAAAAGTCTGCCACAGTGGGACCAGGTACACTTGTGTGTCTGCACTCACACACTGACTTGACATATTGAGTCCACAGGCTCGGGTTCGTGCAGCACTCGCACTGTATACAGCAGAATGGAGATCAAATACTGTAGGCACATGACTGACAGGATAACACGGCGATACACTGAGTGAGCGCAAAGCTGCAGGGTAAAAGTGCTTATATATTATTAATAACCATGTCCAGTGAGAACACTCACAGGTTGGACTAAATATCCCACCGCGGTGAGGTATATATAGATATATACGTTGCTGACAATGCACACAGGAGAGTCATGTTTAGATTTATCATCATCTTATATATCTGGACTAGATAACGGTTATTTTTGAATGGTAAAAGCACCCGTATTATTGAGTGTTGCATTATGGGTTGTTTATAGGCTTTAATGTTTGGTGGGCTTAAGTAAGTCTGCAGTGAAGCGTTGCCCGGGATTTTCCCAGGGCTGATGTAACATGTTCCGCTGCCACGCTGGAAATAAAATGATAAAAAAAAAAAAAAAAAAAAAAAACTCGCCTGTTAAAAGAAGAAATATTTGCAAAAAAAATATGCGCTGCATGTGGGGACCTGCTGTCCTATACGTTTACCTACGACTACCTGGCTCAATATCCTGCAGGCACTGACACAAAATCCTTAACTTACCAGGCAAACATAATTGCAACTTGCATCACTACAGTAAGTCGATATGTTTTTTTTGTTTTCTTTTCTTTCTATACCATTATTTGATTTTATTCCAGTGCGTTGACAGCATAAAAAAAAAAAACTACAAAATCACCATTAAATACAATCGTTATCCCCAAATGAATACATAATTGGTACTTTTCATCATTAGAGCTAATTGCAGCCGTGATAGCGGTGAAGTGGTAGTCGACGTACCTTGTGCTGTGTGGATGCCATGAACTCCAAATAGATTTGAGTAGTGTTCCCTTTTTTTTTTTGTCTATTGCAGAACAGCAGTAAATTGCATCCCTTTTAGAAATAAAAGCTACTGACAATCTGTCAGAAGAAATTATTCCCAGCGCTAATAAAAAGGCCGGTGCTCCCTTTCACTGAGGAAAATAAAGGCTGCGGCCGTTATCGGGCGTTTTTACTGTCTTCCAGTCACATGCCATCTGCACCTAGGTGAAGGTGACATTGACGTCGGGATTTTTGCTGGCCGGAAAAAAAAAAACCCCTTCTTGAACGGATCAGGCGTTTCCCCTTTGACCTCACTTTTACCCATATACTGGGCAGTATAGTGTGTCCACTGGTGTGCGTTTATGCGTGTCGGGGTGTTGTGTGCTCTTCCTTTGTTGTGTATTTGTAGTTTGACTTCATGCATTTTTCCTGTCAGGCACTGATATACTGACAGTTGGGCGATATACCGCGTCAGGCTGCCTCATGGGACCAAACACTAACTTTCACACCCACTCTCTGTCATTGAAATCGGAGCCTCCGTCAATCCAAAACTCCCACGTTGGCTGTACAACTCTGGCTCACTCCAGATTATCTACCGCTGTTTCGACTATTTGACACAAAACGAGCCGAGAGCCGCCGCCGTGGCATTACTCACCATCGCGCGGACGTGAAAGCCGGCCTCGGCGGAACGTAGAGTGGGCCCGTTTGATGACCGCTTGATTCACTGTCTACATAAAAAGGCGGTGCGAAAGAATCCCCGCCGCCCTTTGTTAATCACTCAGCTCCTCGGCCGCTGTGCGGACCGGAAAGGACGGGAGCGAATAACTCAAAAGGGCCAAAATTCAAAAGTGGAGGAAAGAAAGAGCAGGAAATGACCCAGACAGGAAATGTGAGAGGAAGACACTGGAGAGGGGGAGGATGGAGAAGATAGAAGAAAAAAAAAAGCAAGTAAGAGAAAGAACAACACAGGTAGGAGCGCGGGGAGGAGATAGAGGGCTTTCATTTGCCCAATGCCAGTTTGCGCCTTTCTGCACAGCGAGTGATAAAAGAGCCAGCCAACAGAGTCCCCTAATCAAGACAAACCTTCACCCCAAGCAGATGGAGGCAGGGAGGAGGGGGGAAGAGAGGGAGGGAGGGAGGGGGGGGGAGGGGAGGGGGGGGGGGGAGGGGGGGGGGGAGGAAGTGTTATTTGGTCCGTGTGAGGATGCAGGCAGGATTTATGGAGCGCTTTGTGGTTGTGGAGATACAGAGAGAGACGCGGGCATGGGGAGGAGGATGGAGTCACCGCAGGCGAGCAGCCACTCTGCTGAAATCTTCAGGCTACTTAAGAGGAGAGAGAGAGAGAGAGGGAGAGAGAGAGGGAGATAGGGAGAAGGAAGGCCTCTGTTTTCATTGAGTGCTGTGGGGAGATGTTTACGACAGCCCAGACACACCCCATTAATAACACTGCCGCCGAAAAGTGCATCCACTCACTGCTTGTTTGTGTTAAGGTCTGTGTGTGTGTGTCTGTGTGTGTCTGTGTGTGTAGGTGTAGGTAAGATCACAAAGGCTCAGTCAGGTGTGACAGAGCGTGTCTGAAGATCAAACTGAGGCTGGCAGAAAGATTTAGGTTTTGTTAGTGGGCTGAGGCCCTTGTTGGTTCGGGGGCAGCGTCGCATCTGGTGGTAGTGAGGCACAATCCACTTCCTCTCATCTTTTCCTGTGTGTGTCCACACACACACACAGACACGCACAAAAGTCGAATAACTGATGTCGAGGTGAAACAATTCATGAACTGGCACACATCAACAGCAAAGAGTTTTGATCAGTGATCAATCATTTTGGCCGACCTGCCCAGGGATGTGCTCCCCCCCTCCCCCATCCATCTTCCCCTCTTGACCCTCCTTAGAATATGCAGAATTAATAATGGATGGATACATGTGTTTTAAACTTAATTAAAATGCATTACATTTGTTAACTTCCTTGACAGCTTTATTTATTTATACGATCCTTTTTGCATTATGGGACACATTCATAGTGCACTTTTAATGTTTTCAACCGCTTTGCTGTGGATTTCAGTCATCCAAATTTGCATAAAAATGATTCATTACCACCATGAAAGTATGTCCATTGCTAGTTAATAGCAAACAAACCAAAGCTTCCCGTCCCGTAGAAACTATAATTTAACAGGTAAAAAAAACAACAAATAAAACTTAACGTATGCCACCTAGCCCGGATTTATATACATAACCTTTGGCTACTGATTACATACTAAGAAGCAGGACACAGAGAATTGTGTGTTTTGCATTTTCAGATTTGAATTATTAGGAGAACATAAAGTGCACGTAGAAAGTCGAAATTCAGTCACAGAAATCCAAGAGAAATTCCTCATAAAGGTGACCACATTGTAATTCTAATTTGAAAGTAGAGTGGAAGAGTGTATTTTTTGATCTGTGTTTTTAAAATATGATATCTTTTTTTATGAGCCCGAATTTTGATGTGCGCGGGTGTGTGTGTTGAAGTGTGGGGGGGGGTGGGGATTTGAGCGACAGCTTCGGGGGACTCGGGACTTGGTGGTGGAATACGTGGATGTCTGGAGGAAATGTAACAAATGACAAGTGGCTGCCCACTTGCGTTTCCCTATTTGACTGAGTGCTCCAAAGAAATGCGCACGGGGCTGGGCTGATGACAAAAAAAAAACACGCAGGAAGTCGTGAGAGACGTACAGAAACAAAGCAACGGACGAGGGAGAGCAGCCAAGAGATAAAGGGAAGGATGAAGTGAAGCAGAAATTGAACAAAAGTGAAGGGATGACAGAGATAAGCAGCGGAGGAACTGAGGGAGAGAGAGACCGGCGGCAACGGTGGGAAAGAAATGACCTCGGTCGGGGAAGATGAGGGAGGAGGGGGGGGGCGAGAGGAGAGGGGAGGGGGGGGTTGATGGGAGGAAAATGTAGACAGTCTTTGTGATGTAGGAAGCAAAGTGTGACAGTCAGGTGAACCTTTGCTCTTCTCTGTTTATGTCCACCGTCCGCATCAGGCTCAAACACCTCGACAGCCAACGCACGCACACACACACGCACACACACTCTCTCAGACACACAAACGGCTGCCAGGCCTGAGACCATCTCCCACACCGCATTGCTGTTGGCACGGCTGTGGATTTGATTGCGGCGCAGATGAAATGAAACAAACAACCCCGGGTGGCCGTGTAGAGCAATAAATCTCTGAGAGGGGTCTTTTGACTCGGAGCTGAGGGACGCATTTCCTTTATTGTGGACCGGCGGAAGTGTGACTTGTTGTTGTGAGGCAAAGAAAAAACCAACAGATGCACTCCTAAGTGTGCGTCTCTCTCTCTCTCTCTCTTTCTCCGTCCAGCGCAGTGACGGATGAGTGTGCCACTATTGAAATTAAAGCGATAAACAGTAGTTGGGGTAGAAGTACTTAAATGTGTTTCTTAATTAAAAATATTATAGTTGTATCCTTTTATTGCGGTAACGATAGTGTATTTTATTGCTGTGTCTGATCTTATTACTCCCCGTACTGCTGGTGTTTTGCTTTTAACAAGAGGGGATGGAGTAAATCCACGGCAATATCAGTCGAGTAAAAAAAAAACTACTTTCTCTACAGATCGAGCACAGATGCATATTTAATGTTCTGTAATCATGATTTGTATCGTCGCCTGCGTGATTAAACTATTTTCAAGCTATTAAACCAATATATGGGACACCTGCAAGTCTAAATGTGCGTAACATTTTAAGCGTATATTGTTTGTTCTGCACGTAGTTGCCTGTAGAGAAGCGAATACTATCGTTTTAGTGTTGAACTCTCCAAAAACAAGAATCAGCACTTTTCTGTTGTAGTTAAACAGAAATGATTCCGCCACACTGGCCTTTTTACTACACAATATTAAACAAATTCATTATAACTTTGTGTAAACCTTAAGCTTAGTACTTTTATATGTTTTGTTTTTTTTCCACAGTGGGGGTCTTGAAAACAAAACATAGTCCCAAACGCAGCCCAGGAAGCTGCTGCCACAAAAAGTTCATCCAACTAAAAAGCTCCTACTGTACAAAGTAACACAATTATCAGACTCACAAAGGAGCTGTAATGTCCCGTGCGGGTGGGGTGTACCCGCCCTTTGTTAGGCCTGGGGAATCTGTAATCTGCACGGAGCGGACGATCTGACTTGGATATGAGTCGGGTGGCGAGGTCAAGGCAGAGGTGTCGGGAATTGGAGGTCCAATTATTTTTGATACTGTGTGGATTGGTTTTTATGAATTCTGCAAGAGTTGTGACAAAAGAGAGCGCATAACTAGAACAGGATGGCATAGGAATTTTTTTTATCTTTTTTTTTTTTTTTTTTTTAATCTTCAATTTCAAGGTTCTTGTCATAAAACTGCCAGGAAAAGAAAATGGCGTGTACATTACAGGTTAATGGCGGGAACCAGTAGGAAATGTCATGTAAGTCTTAAAATGTCTGAGGAGAGCTCCATGGGAACCTGTAAAAAAAAAAAAAAAATAGGGACAGAAAGGAAGTTGAGCAAAATTAAAAGTATCAAGCACAAAGGAAAAAGGAAGAAAAAAAAAAAAAAGAAGAAGCCGGTAACATTTATTGCGGGTGACGGGTGAAGGGAGGATGATGTACAGGTGAGAGGAGAGTAATGAATGTGTTCTTGGCTTGGTGACATTTAAAAAAAAACGATTTTTGACATTTTTCTCCTTTTAATCTTGAGTTACAAGTTCCTCACAGTGGGGGGAAAAAAGCGGAGAGGGTCCGCGGGGAGGCGTTGGACCCGACTCTCCTTCCACGTGGCCTTTTTTTTTTTTTTACATACCTTGATTTACGGCAAGGAAATAAATCACAGCGGCCGCGTGCCGCCGTGAGACTGCGACTAAATGAAATGTAACTGCCTGTAAGGAGCGCAGTCAGGTAAAATATGAGCGTATTTGCAGCCCCGGCCGCCGAAGGGGAGTCTGGGCGCGTGGGAGTCGGATTTGATCCCCTCCGCCAAGCCTTAAGCTGCCATCGCTCCTGACTTTAGCCCAAAAATGGTGCTGATGTGACAGATGGCGGAACAAGGGGAAGGAAATGAGCACCGGGCGCCACGTTTTTCACACATTTTCTTATTTTCTTTCTTTCACGGTGGAAAAAAAAAAAAAAACTCACTTATAAATTGACAGCGACTTCACCGCAATCCACGGGTGATGTTCCAATCCTAATCCCAGACGGTATCACGGTCTCCTTTGCAAATCTGCTTTATCTGTTTTGTGTGTGTGCGTGCGTGCGTGTGCGCAGCTTACTATAGTCGTACGGGTAGAATATGACAAGGGGAGGAAAACAGACCACACTCGATACCAAGAATTAAATCAAACACCCTATGCTTTTTTATTCCACCTCCGCCAGCTGGGCTTTGTTCTCCTCCACAACACAACTCCAGTACCAACTCAGGACACAGTGTATTGTGCTGGATATGAGTTTGGCCCAAAAACTTTGAGAAGCCTCTAAATCGATAAATCTCCTTTTTTGTCCTCCACAGTGTTTCTGCCCTCATAACTGGCGGCCCCCCGGCCCCCTCAGACAGGCCCTCCGCTCTGTTATTACCTCCTGTGTACCGTATTCACCTCTGCGTCTCGTCCTCTCCTCAGGTTACGGTATCGGCCTGCCCCAGGGCTCCCCTCTGACCCGCAACCTGTCGGAGTTTGTGAGTCGCTACAAGTCCGACGGTTTCATGGACATGCTTCACGACAAGTGGTACAAGGTGGTGCCCTGCGGGAAGAGAGTCTTCGCCGTCACCGAGGTGCGTTCGTGTGCTGTGTGTAAAAAAAAAAAAAAAGCTCCAGCCCTCCTACTCTCACCAATGAGTTTCCTCTCGGGGGGGGGACGCAGACAGGGGCTGTCTGCACACCCACAAAGGCACGCAATCGCACAAACCTATTTACTGACCCTAACCACACTTGTAACGTCTGGTTGTCGATTCTTATTAGTGTTTTGGGAGTGCTGCAGAGGATTCAACTCATTTCTCACCCCTTATCCTTTTTTTTTTTTTTTTTAAAGAAGCGGGGATCTCTAAACACAGCAAACTGGATCTCCGTCTCTTGTTTGTGAAATAATAATCACATTTACAACTATAACGTCTGAAGTGGAGAGAGGGGTTGGCTCTCCACAGTGCCGAGCATTAGTGTCCTCAGGATTGGGAGCAAAAGGAGGTCAGCGTTGCCGCTGCTTCTGCTGCTGGATTCTGTCGAGTCAGCGTGGGGCTAATTGCCGTCGGAGGCAGTGAAGAAATGAGCTGGATGGAGGAAACATGATTAGAGAGCACGGAGAATCCTCTGCCTCTTCCACCGGGCCCATAAAAGCCTTGTCAGAGACAGACATTGTCTAAAAAAGAAAATGAGTGTGTGTGTGTGTGCGAAAACCCAAATGGGAACAAACCGCTCTTCAATTAACCAATCGTCTATTTTTATCTGCTTCCTTCTAACCGTTATTTCTTTCTATTACTCTCCTCGGGGTTTTATTTCCCCTGCCTTGTCTCCTTGCAACCTTTTCTCCTCCAACGTGTTTTTTTCCCACCCCTCTCTTTTGTTTATTTTTTCATTTGCATGGGTGCACGCAGCCACACTCCACGACAACACGGCGTCAATTGCGTATTCCCCAAAGAGAGGCCGGACTGGCGAATATGAAAATACAATTCATCAATCTCTGCATTTCTCTCTCTGCCGGCCTGTCTTTACTAATCTCTGTCACTCGCCCCCAACCTCTCTCTCTCTCTCTCTTCCACTGTCTCTCTCGCCCCCCCAGACTCTGCAGATGGGCATCCAGCATTTCTCGGGCCTGTTTGTGCTCCTGTGTATGGGGGTCGGTGGAGCCTTGCTGACTCTGGCGGGTGAACACACCTTCTATCACCTGGTCATCCCTCGGCTCCGACGCACACACACGCTGCAGTATTGGCTGCACACCAGCCAGGTGAGCTGTGTGTGTGCACACACCGTCTTCCACAGATGTAGAAAAAAGATGGACGGCATGTTAGTGCCCCCTATAAGTGAGGCCATAGATTTTGTTTACAGTCTGTGGCCTGTGGTGCAAACACACACAAAACACAAAGATCCACGGGGAGATCATCCACACTTGCATGTGCACACAAAGATACCAACAGAGTTACGCACTTTAACACATTGCTGTAGTTTAAAATCTCCAAACCCCCCTTGAAGTTAACTCTTTTCCTGCAGGTAACTTGCGCCCTCTACTGTTGGAAAATGATATCAGCCCAGAATAAGACTAATATTTCCTATAACTATTTAATTATGGCTTAATGTATTGTGTGTCTCTAATTAAGTCTTTTTAAATTAACTCATTCCTTTTTTTATTTTACGCTTTAACGATGTTGAGTTAAATTTGCGAATTAATTTGCTAATTTAACATTGTTAATTGGCTGTGCTTTATTCGCGGGTGCATGACCATACATCCCACATTTACTTCTTCCTGTTTTGAGACAAATGATTTATAATCAAATTTACCTTTTCATTCAGGAAATTTTATACTAAATCTAGTATTTGAAACAAAATGACCCAAATTGAATTCGTAAAGGTTATTTTGCAGTTTTTAACTGAGACAATTGTTGATGCTGACATCATACACTAGAAGAAGAGCTACAAATTGGGCGTTTAAAGGTCATGTTTTTAGTTTTTTTTTTACGCATCTCTAGCCATTCCCAATTGTGGCGCCAGTGGCAATATTTGAGTAAATAATGGAAAGAGCAGTGTGAATATCTGCTCACATTTCTTTGCCACATCATTCTACAAAGGGCAAACAGTCCCAGGCATTCCCAAAACCAGCTCAGCTATCTGAGAGGAGGATTTCTGAGTGTGTGGAGCTAAATCCTCAACTGGAGTGAGAGATCTTCAGACATGTACACACACGCAGCAGGAAAAAGAAAATTGAAAGCTTAGTGATACCTAATAACGTGGGCTTTAAGATGTTCTCTTTCACTCCAGCACTCGGGTACCTAAATCAAAAAAGAGCTTAAGCAACTGATACTTTAACCTCCTTAAATGTTTTAGGCAGAATGGCAACTCCCGTTGAATTACAATGATTAGATTAAGTTATTCCAAGGAGCGCCGCAGCAGGAACGGTGCCAGCTGTCAGGGACGTTCTGTGCGAGGGGCAAGAATAATGGCTCTTGGAAATTCAAATGCAACATTTCTGCCAATTTATCTCAGAGTTGATGAGGTAATAATAAATTCACATTACTAATGAGCAGGGTATGTCGTTTTTTTTTTTTTGTCTTCCCTCTCAGAAAATCCACCGAGCCCTCCACACCACTTATGAGGACGTAGGGAAGGAGCTGGCGGGCCTCGAAGAAAAGTTGTTTGGCTTGAATATTTGCATATATATTCCATTTGTAATCGGAAAAGAAAAAATGCCACTTCAAATGCAACCATATTATTTATTAGATGTATTACTATTCTGCTGCACAGTGTACATATCTCACCGGCTATATAACCTTTGCTGTCGTCTTCCTCTCTTCCTCCAGCCCGTCCTCTTGTATCTCAGAGAACTGCACTCTGCACAGGAAACAGCATCAGCCTCCTCCCCCGTCTCCCCCCACCTCCCTCCCAGCCTCCACCACAGCCGGAGACACCAGCAACTCCTCGCCCTCCCTCGAGCCCAAGGAGAAGCGCGTGCACTTTGACCTGGACACCCTGCACAGCTACCGCCTGCGCACACACACGGCCTCGGTGCGCGGCCGGCCCGGGATGGTGGGACGTCCCGGGCTGGGCTTGGGAGGGTTGGGGCTGGGCAACCTGGGAAGTTTCGGCTCCCCGCCACGGATAAGCCTCCAGGTCAACGGCGGGCCCGTCTCAGCGCTGGCCTCCACGGGCCTGGTGCTCTCTCCGCTGGGGAGCAGGGCGGCTCAGACCAGCCTGTGGGAGGGGGAGCTCCAGGAGCTGCAGGGCAAGATCGAGATATTCCGCACCCAGCTGAGGGAGGCCCTGGCCAGGAGGGCGGAGATCCAGAGCAGCCTGGAGCGGGAGAGGAGCGGCGTGGTGCGCAGGGACACCAGCCTGGAGAGGGACAGGGACAGGCAGAGGTCACAGACCATCAACACAGACCGAAGCAGCAGCAGCAGCAGCAGCGCTCAGTCCAAACTCCCTGAGAGAGACAGGACCAGCCAACTGCAGACCCTGAACAATCAACAGACGGTCAGGGCCGGCCAATCAGGTGGGCCCGGGCCTCTGGAGCACGGCCGAATCAGCCAATTGAACACGGTAAACAGTTTAGACAGAGGCAGACCGACCAACCAGTTACGGCCCGTTAACACTCTGACGGGAGAGAGGACTGTCCATTCACGCACCTCCACCAGTTTGGAGCGAAGTCGGGTCAACCAGTCCGCAGTTGGAAACCTGGCTGTCCAATCACGGAACACTTCCAGCCTGGACCGGCAGAAGGCCAACCTATCGCGCACTATGACCACTTTGGAGAGGACAAAAGCAAACCAATCAAGCGGCGGGACTTGATTGTCCTGATGGATGAGATGGCGAAGGGACCACGGTAGTCGGCATTTGCATATCCGCGGGAAGACGGATCTGTCGGAATGAGTTGTAGGTTCAGGGGAGGCTTGGAGAAATATGACAATATTTCAAGTGACACCGCTGGAGGATGCTCGCTGGGGGAACAAATGTGACAATATGTTAACTCACACCATGACTTACTGTAACCTCATATTTTTTCACAATCCAAATTATTTCCATTCTCATTTCAAATTAAAACTAAAAACATTTATCTGCAACCTGATTGATAAAATGTTCCGCATCATCCGTAACATCACAATATGTGGATGTTTCATTTTTTTTTTTTGTTAAGTGAAAAGCAAAGCACATACAGACGTCACACGGACGAGAGCACAGAAAATAGAAAATTAACCCAATCTGAAAAAAATGCACTTGCAGCATCCATGCTAGCCGGGTGCCAGCAGCCAGACATTAAGATATGCAAATAAACATATTTTATAATATATAAGTCATTCAATAATTTCCCTAAAAATGTGAATGATAAAAAACTGAAGACACACACTATCCCTCCGCCATCTACTTAATAACCCCCTGAAATTTTACCCAGCCTTTTTTTAATACCTAGTATCCTGTTTTTTTTCCGGGTTACAGTTACAAGCCAAAAATATCAAATTTTCCGCATTTAATTTTGTCTCCAATGCCCCACATCTCTTTTCCTGAAATGTGGCAACATTGGAAAGCTGTATTGCAGACCAAGCCACCGTCTAAATAGACGCTTTCAGATGGTAATTTTCCTCTGTGATTTGATGGGTTCCACATGAAAAATGGATGTTGAGGCAGGACTTGACAGTACCTTTTTTTTTTTTTTTTTTTAATCCTGTTAGTGGAAAAAGGGTTGGTTATTCAGAGACACACATTACGAAGTCATAAGGAATTCTGTGACTCTGAAAGTAACCCCGGGAAGCCCTGAAAGGTAGCTCTGATCACAGCGTGACGGTTTGGAGACGGCACAACTTTGTAACATTAAAACTGCAGCAGTGGAGGCCAAAGAGAGTTCAACAGAAAATACTTCTGGGAAATGTAGGATCCGTCGTTTTTTGGATTTTGACCCGTACCCGAGGCGGAAAGTCTCCACTTCTGTTGACGGTTTATCTTTGTCCAGTCTGTCCCTTGTGAGGCCCAAAAGCGGAAGTACAATGCTAAATCACTGCAGGAGCCCTTTTCCAGTGTGTGGTGTTTTTTTAAGCCAATGCGTGGCTGACCCATCCCCATTACCAGTGATATTAATTTTTAATGTGCCCGTCTCTAGCTGCCGTAGCGCTGGGGCGATTGTTGTGTCTTTGTGTGTCCGTATTTAAAATTGTGTCCATTATTCGAGGTGCCGTAGTTGCCGTGGGCATGGCCTCATTTCCAAGAGGTTGGATACTTGAGCGACTTCAACCTCATAATCATTTTATGGAACCAACGTTGTGTTTATGTATGTGGAGACGTGCAACCGCAGCACGAAATTGCTCCGATTTATTTTCGGCTAGATTGAATTATACGAGGAACCCAAATAGTACAGAAGCAGTTATTGATCTGATTGCATTCGAGCTCTGGCAAGTAAACAAGTGCCATGGATGGATGATTTTCTTTTCCAAATTCACCAAGTAGCTCATCCTGTGCTCAGTGACTGTATTGTGCATGATATCACGCAATAGGAAATATTTGACTAGCTCCTTGCAGTTGTTTTAGGTTTTATTCCATTATCATCATCAAACCATCCATGTAGTGGAAAACCTTTCTCTGTTTACACCTGGCGGATAATGGCTGTGTTGTTGGGACTGTCAGTTATTCGGTCAGCCACCAGAGGGCGCTGCATCCCTGCTTCCCGCGGCTATGGAGGCCGCAGTATCTGTGGATGGAGTTTTTTTTTGTTTTTTTTTTGGCTCCAGCAAAATTGCAAATAAGTAAGCTAAAGCAGTGTGACTCATGGAGGAACTGGGACCAGTTGGTCCTGCGGGTCTCGCGTAGCATCAGAGGACCTGTGGAGATAAGGCCTTTCTGACATGTCACCTCATGGTGCAGAGGTCCTGAGGTGCAGGCCCTGAAACAGAAAAAAACTTTAGGCCTTTGTGGTGGCACGGATGATGTACATTTAAAACATTTCAATCTTTGTGACGTGATCGTGTTCACATGCCATGGTGTCTACGAGGAACAGGAGAAGGAAGATATTTTAAACCTTTATGGAGAAAGAACTTGTAGTACTGGATATTTAAAGAAATAATTTTAAATGTACCCCTTATAAAAACAAATGTATCAGCATATTATTGAATTTTATCATAAATTATCATTCTCATGTTTTGAAATAAACATTTATATACTTATTTACTTGAGTTACTTAGCATAATTTGGATATAATTACATTTTATTTTTGCGCCTATATGTTTTCGGATCCTGAGGGGTTTGGAACTTGTTTTTGAGGCAAAACTGTTTTCTTGATGATTTAATAATGTGATTATTATGTATTGATAATCATATTTATTTATGACAATTTATTTCATGTGATTCAGTGTCTCTTCGGTTGTTTGTTGTTGTTGTTGTTGTTGTTGTTGTTGTTCTTGTTGTTATTCCTGGCTAAGTCTACCGCTGTGGTAAGCAAAGCTCCATCCTAGCTCTGCATGGTGCATTGTGATAAAACGGTGCGCTGTGTTACTGTCACACCGTGAATTGCATGGGCCAAACCACGAGTGTATTTGTGTTGAATGAGTAAATCCGCGCCTACTGAAACACCCACTGTAGCGCAGTGTTACCATGGAGCACTTAGGCACTTCATCTGTGTGGGACTTGTGGCTGTTATCTTTGTTTTATAACTTTTACCCAGTAGACCCGGCGGACGGAATTGAGTGCGCGACAGTGGCACATAAAGTGAGATGGGAACGATCTGAGTGACTTGTCTGATAAATGCCAGTGATCCCGAGGCCTCTCAAGGAGGTTTAAGCCCTGCTTCACCTGAGGGTGTGATGGTTGTGTTTAAGTTGTCATGTAATGACAGCTCTTAGCCACACAGAGGCACTTAAACCTGTGTCTGCAGCAGATTGCATGGAGTGCGGAGAATGACTCACAACGAGGAGGCTTTTTTTTTTTTTTTCAACAGAGTTTAGCATCTTCAGGATGAACTTTGGATGCGAGTCATGTCTCGCGCCTGTGTGTGTGTGTGTGTGTGTGTGTGTCAGGGCCCCTTGCAGCATATTTGCTCGTGAGTCACACTTCAGTGAAGTGGTGGCCCAGATAACGTGGCAGAGTAAATCATTGTTACGCGTCCAGTCCACATTGATCCAGAGACTTGCATTTCATACGAAAGGGGACAATGTTTTCTTAGCCACATCATTGTAGCAGAACATTAATGCTCCCTTTAAAACCCCACTCACCATTAAACACTGCAAACTGAGCGTTGGCAGGAAACACGCCGACACTTTGCACAGGGTGAATTGAAATTGATACCGCAAAATGTAATTCTTCAGCACAGATGAGAGCTAACAGCGTGTGGGACGCTTGAAGAGGGAGAGGTGGGTGTAGCATGCCGATGATGTAGAGCCGCTGCATCGACCAGACTGGGTAAAATGAAGATAATCCCACGGTGTTAAAGTCAATCAATTGTGCGTTCTCGGCGCTCGCAACGTGGTCGGACTCTCCTTGTTGTAATAAAATAAACAAAGGGCCCTTTGTCAGGAGTCCTCGGATCACTGTAGGCGCGCTGAATGGGTTGTGTTAAAATCAATCAGAATCCTTTCGCGGGCTTGTTGGGGCTCTCCTAGATGGATGGCTTGAAATGTGTCAATAGGCAATGGCGTGCAGTGCAACACACCTGGATGCTTCAATGCGACACACGTGTGAATTTTGTGTGCATCCTGAATTGCATCAACCTGCGAGTCCGTGTAATATTTGTGTCCCAGCATGTATGCACCCTTCTGCTGCTTTAGTCAGGCAAACGGGCCCGTGTGCATGTTTGCGTGGCTGCATGGGTGTGCGCGCACATGCACACGCGTGCATCTGAATGGAGACGGTCGGCCTTTTTGCTTGCACGTAGTAACTGGGTCACATGTGTGCGTAGCAGTCAAAAAGGATTTTAATCAAACTTAAGAATCCCCAACGTACAACCCCTCTGGCAATCAATTACCATTTGATGGGCTTTCATAGTAAAGACTGCTGATGACATTCTTAAATCTGCATGAGAGAGGATGGTGGTGACTTCTACTTCTCACGTGTGCTGTGACTGTGTTTATATTTTCCACCTCACACGTCTCTCTCCCTTTGTCTCGTAGGTAAACAGGAGCCAGGCACTGTGGATGATGAGATTATTAGCTCCTGCCAGCTGTGGCCAACCCTTGGGTATCATTGGCGGGGTAACTATGTGTGTGTATGTGTGTGTGATGTTGTCTGGGGGTGGGGGGGTGAGGAGGAGGAGGAAGAAATGTAGGAGCAGAGGGGAGGGAGTGGGAGACCAGGGAGTATCCCATGAGAACCAGAGAAATTCCCTGGCAACCAGGGGCAGGATCAACACTAAATGGGGCGCCTCCATTCATTCAGAGTGTGTGTGTGTGTGTTTGTGCGTGTGTGTCTGTCTGCAAATCTGTGAATGAGTGTAGAAACACTGGTCATCAGACTGCCGTGCACTGATTTCACCACGCAGGCCAAATGGAATGTTTAAGTTCTCCTCAGCATTAAGAATTGATAACTGTGGGAGCAGAAGATATGGATCTTTAACAGAGGACATCTTCTGTATCCACACACACAGACACGATTGAAGGAGAGAGAGAAAAAAAAAACGGTGCACACGTGCAAAAACGTCACGGCACGCGCGCGCACATGTGCAGCCACACACCGGTGCGGGGTGTTTAATTAGCCGCCGAGTCGGTCAGGGGGAGTCGGTGGAGGGTCGAGGTGTCTGCGGGGCTCTGAGAACCGGGGCCCGGGACACGGACCGAGTCCTCCGGCGGACACGCAGCGGAGGACAGAGCCCAGCCACACCCAGACGGAGTAAACAAAGGCCGGGACATGTGAGCCACCCTCACCGCCAACACACAAAGTTCAGGCCTCGGCAACAACAAAAACAACACACTCGCGTCTGGTGCTCGTTACTCAGGCTGCACGAGCCGAATACTAGAATAACAGCCACATTTGGCATTCTGCGTATAGATGAGATATTATCTCCAAAACCGCTCCGTCGCTTTTTACGCACACACGCGCACTACACAAACACACGCACACAACCACACAGACACACACATTCCTAAATGTACCCCTTTGTCTGGGTGAGAGCCCTGAAACAGGAATTCAGCAAGGAAAGGAAGGGAGAAGTATGGACCAGACCAGTCTCCTCCCCCCACCACACACACACACACACACACACACTCACTCACTCCTCCCCCTGTACCCCCCTCCGCTCCCTCACACCCCTGCTCGCCCCCTCATGCCTTTGTGTGTGTGTATGTGTGTGAATCTGACTGCGTACCCGAAAGCCGTGTGACGGAAGCCTTTGCATAGAGAATAAGCCCTTTTTTTGGTATTCTTATTCTTCTTTTTGCCTGGAATTTCACCTCCACCCGTGTTGTGTGTTCTCAGGGAAGCAGCCTGTGTATAATAAAGAGGTGGGACCGGGTGGACGGCAGGTGAAGCTCGCACTCATCCGGAGGACACACAACCAGCAAGTGCCGCACATTGGACTCTCCTCCATCAGCATCCCTCCTCTCCTCCTCCGGTCTCCACGCTTACTCCCATCCATCCTCCTTCTCCCGCTCCCTGCTCGTGAGCCCCCTCTCACCAACAGTCCACTTGCGTGGTTTTTTGTTGTTGTTTTTTTTTTGTTGTGTCGTGGATTTCGGGGGTGACCTGAGAGCAGCCGGTGATGGATTAATAAGAGGACGGTGCGCAGCCAAACTGGAGCAGCACGCGCGGCCACGCCGGGGGGGAAGGGGGCGCCGGGACTCGGTGAATTCACGGAGCCCCCGGGACAGAGGTGAGTGCTCCGAGTGTCCGGTTTGTGTGTCTCTCTCCCCCGCATGGATCCATCCCGCACCTCCCTGCAGCCTCTCCTCCTCCTCCTCACCCCCCTCCTCCTGCAGAGGAAAAAGCACCACATGGTTTTCACGTTTCCATCATTGATGAATTCGCGTGCACTGATTTCGGCTGCTGGAGTGTTTTTTTTAATATAGGTGGTTATTAGTATGCTCTGTTTTTACATGTGGCTCGTGAATATGAAATATAAACTATAACTAGATAATGATCTTAAGGATAACAGCAGTTAAAGTAAATGAACAGTCTGGAGTATGTTTAACAATATGGGGGTCGGTGAGTAAATGAGCTTTAACCCTCCGCTACATCAAGTCCAACATATGGCCCTTTATGTCTCTGTGGCTGTGAAAGGCCTCTCGGTGTATATATGGATTTGCAATAGCCGGCACAGCAACTTTATTGCTGGACGAGTTGGTGATTGGAAAATGGATAAGCTGTATAATTACAGTTTATGTCCTCATCATTAATTCATCCTTAAGTTCGTGTTTGGGAGACAGGATTCATAAAAAAAAAAAGTCACAGCATCTTGCATTCACTCTGTATTCAGACTTTAATGCTTAGTCAATGGCCTGCCGGACCGTGGATCCACCGTATGATGCTATGCGACATAGCCCATTGTACTGTAGCATATGCTATATGATGAAAAGCTCCACATGTAAGACATAGACAGACCTACGTGGAATCCGCATATATATGCTTCCACTGATTGTGGTCCATATGAATGTATGAAAATATTGCTTTGTATTAAACATACACTACATTCGTGTTAAAAAGATAGCATTATAAAAGGATTTGAGGCCAAAGAAAGATTAAAAAATCCATATTATCAATGAATTTATTATTTGGGTGTTTTTAGGATATGGATCCCAAGATATTAACTTTACAATCCCAGAACATACATACCAAATATTTTTTTTTTTATATATATACGTGCAGTATAAATCCCTTCTCCAGTATGTACATCTCTAATAGTCTCTATCGTCCTCACTTCCACCCCTGCACTGGTGGTCACTGAATCCTGTATCTCCCTTTCTGACAGACTGACAGATGGATTCTGTCCACCGCAGGCTATACAACCCACACCGTTCACACTTGCACACAAAAAACACACAAACACTCGAGGTGCACACAAACAGCTTAGACTATACAAACACGCATAGACTTCCTTCCAAGCAGAAAGCTGAACAGTCTTGGTGTCCTAGAGGACAAACACTGGAGTGGTAGATAATTCCCCCCCATTTCTTCCTCAATGATTCAGGCTCATTTTGTGTGTGTGTGTGGGTGTGTGTGTGAAGTGAGTCGGGGGTGAGATTTAAATGCTGACTGGAGTGGGTCATTGAGACCAAGCAGCTGGCTGAGTGAGACCCAGGACCCATCATCTCCCTAAGCAGCTTTCAGCCACACTGGCATCCATCCATCCCAGTATCCTCCCAGTGTCTGATCCGCACGACCGCCAACACCCCCCCCCCCTCCAACACACACACACACTTGAGCAACACTTTTCTGCTTTTCGTTTTGCTATCATTTCTTCTGCTTTATGTCTTTGATCTACACTTATCTTGTCACTGGCCCGCTCCTCTCCATTTCTAGCAGTCATGGAAATTATAGTGCAGAAGTCTTTGATTCTGTGTGCCATATTCCGCCTCGGGGTCAGGGCCTCTTATCTCGGAGAGCAAGAGAGGCAGAGAAAGAAAGGTTGGATAGGAATGGGGGGGAAAAAAAGGCGGGGAAAAAAAGGGGGGGGGGGGGCGGGGAGTGGGAGAGGTGTAAAGAAAGAAGTGATGATGGAGAAAAAGTGGGCAGACGGGGATTTGTCTACTGCAAGAGGAATGAAATGGTAAGGAGAGGATGTCTACATAGGGCCCAGTGAGACAGAAAAATAAGCAAAGCTAAACAAAAAAAATGGAGAAAAAGACACGAAGCAAAGAGACAGACGTGCAGAAACTGAAAAAGAGAGGGAAAGAGGTAGATGTGGCGAGACAGGCTCTCGGGATGGCACTTTTGGGAGCGAAGCTCCAGATAAGCACATTTTGGGCTCAAATTCAATCGGCTTCTACGTGGCTAAATTGTGTGGCTGAGTTAAATACAAAAAAAAGTACTTTCTTAGGAGAATATGCCACTCACCAAAAACCCAGAGAGGAAAAACTCTCTCCCCAATACCAAATCGTCAAAATCATTTCCTGTGGGGCGGAGAGGACTGTAACTCACGGTGGAGCAGGTTTCGCCGCAGGAGACAGACAGGCCCCGAGGCTCCGGTGCCAAAGCCCTGCCCAGAGTTTTTATGACGGCCGGTATTTTTCGGTTTATATTAAAGTTGATATGGACCCTGGCGACAGAAAAAAAAAAAAAAAACACCTCCGGAGAGAATGGATGATGGATTTGTGAGGGGAAAGACGGATGTGAAAGGTGGGGAAGGGACGGGGAGGCGGGAGAGAGAGAGAGATGGGGAAGGTGAATAAGTGAAATGGGACATGATGAGGTGGAGCGAGTGAGAGAAAAAGGAAGGAAATGAAGTAGCAGACAGAGATGGGGAGTTGTGAATATTTAACTCTGTTTAGTTTTCCATTTGGGCCCCTGGCTCTCTCTCTCTCCCCTCTGAATCCTTTTGATCGCCCACAGGTTTCTGATGATTTGGATTTCTTCTGCTGAAGAACTGATCCCCCCCCCCCCCCCCCCCCATATATTTTGTAGATTTCATCGCACTTTTTTTTCTTTTTTCTCCCTTTATAATCTCAATAACACAGTGTGTGTTTCTCCGTCGTGTGTGAATGTGTGTGCACACGTGAGCGTAAAAAAAACTAACAAACACTGGCTGGGGTTATTAAATGATGATGGTGCAGAGCAATAGACCTAATGATGAAAGTGAAATGAATAACCAAGCACCTCATTAGCAGACAACACGACAACAAAATAGTTTACACTTCATTTCGATGGAAGGTCTAATTGATGTCATTATGAATTCATTATAATTTGTCTTTCACATATTAAAAAAAAAAAAAAAAAAAATGTATTCACTCTGTAACTCCTCCCTCACCTCTCGCTGCACAGGATGCGATTGGTCCCACCCCAAGATGACGTCTCCGAAAAACAAAGCCAAGAAGAAACCCCCGAAAGACAGCATGACGCTGCTGCCGTGCTTTTACTTCGTGGAGGTATGTGTGGATCAACTTTTTTCTTTTTTTTTTTATTTTTTTCCATATTTATCAACAACGGGGTCAACGTGACTCACCGCACTCGCTGAATGACTTGTTTTATAGACTCATAACAGTAGTCAGTGTTTTGTGATGATTGGATCTGGGCGCATCGACCTCTACTCACAAACTGGTGTGCGATGTTTTTTTTTTTTTGGCAAATATACAGTAATGGCGTCACTACTTTAGTCTTTGTGAGTGTGTGTGTGTGTGTATTACTTATTGCGGTGAGAGCTGTGATATAAGGGTGGATGAATCACCCCTTTCCAAGCAAATATGAAATACTAATCACTCCTTGCTTTGTCCTTGCCCTTGTGTCGGACGTGTGTGTGTGTGTGTGTGTTTGTGCAGCTCCCCATTGTCCTGTCCTCCCTGGTGTCCCTCTACTTCCTGGAGCTGACCGATGTGTTGTCCCCGGCGATGGTGGGCTTCCGTTGCCGCGACCGTGACCTGTCGATGCCGTACGTGGAGACGGGCGATGAGCTCATCCCGCTGCTGATGCTGCTGAGTCTGGCCTTCGCTGGTCCCGCCGCCTCTGTAAGTCCTTCGCGCACTCGCGAGGGTCGTTTGGACGGGGATTGAAAAAAAAAAAAGTCTGAAATATTATTATGGTATTTATTTTTTATCTGAATGACCTCATTCGTTTTACCGGAAATCATTCCTCTGAACTTTGAGTGATCAATCCAAGCAGAATTCTGGCTATGTGGCGATATCATAGAAGGGAAGCACACATCCCATGACTATTGCTTTAAAGAGGGTATTTCATTTTATTCGAAACCATTTATTTGCCCATTTACAAATGGAGCGCTTGAAATAGGAGCAAAATGAACATCTGCATTCACTTGGAGTGACGCGTCTGGATAACTTGGATACCCGGATGATGAATGTAAGCATCGTGTCTGTTCTCACTTTCAGTCACGCACACTTTGTTTGTCGGATCTTTATTTTTTATCCTGGTGTTTAATCCCACTGCTGTGAAATGGACTCTGTGGGAGAGCGGAGAGTACAAAAGCCGTACCAGCAACCACGGCAGCGATAAAGCTAAACAAAGCTAAGAAGCTGAGTAATAACTCCCTGTGGATTTGTCACTGAGCAGCATTTGATCCGTTGTTCATGTCGTTTTATGGGAACAGTGTCTTCTCACGTGGGAGGGGCCTGTGATGACAAAGGATCGGCAGGTGTAATGTGTGTCTGGGATTTTGGGGGAGCGAGTGAGCGCTACGCACATGCATCACAGGGAGAACACAATGAACATGAGCGCACAAACAAATTCAATCTCCCCTCAGAAGTGCACAATCAATGGGCACGTTGATAAATGCACACGTGACATTCCAATACACACCATCACACACACACACACACGCACGCGCACACACACACGCGCACACACACACAAACACTACTCCATCAGCAGCATGGAAACGAGCGGACACTCATCTATCACTCTGATTGGAAGTGATCACTATTCGATAGCTCCCTCGTTCGCCCATCACGGCTCTCTCTCTCGCTCTCTCTCTCTCTCTCTCTCTCTCTCTCTCTCTCTCTCTTTCTTCGCCCCCAGCGCAGACCTGGAGCTCTGACATTTTCACTCCCCTCCCTCTTTTCCCTCTCTGTTCCACCTTTTTTTCGTTTTCCATTTAACAGAAACATGTCGTCAGAAACATGTCATTATATATATCTATTATTAAAAAAAAAATCACTGCCTTTCACTCTTTTTTTCACATAACTTCTCCTCTGTCCACAGATCATGATGGGGGAGGGTCTGATGTACTGTATGCAGTCCAAGCTGAAGACCTGTCCCAAGTCGGAGAGCAGCATCAATGCCGGAGGCTGCAACTTCAACTCCTTCCTCCGCAGAACCGTGCGCTTCGTTGGTATGTCCCGACGTTTTTCTGTTTGGAGGAGGGCACAGGAGACGCGTTCACTGTTAACTGAATTGCATGATTCGTCAATGAACGTATTTCTCGTATTATTTTTGAATGTAGAATGCATCATGTTTCCTGCCGTAGCTCTTCATGTTATCGGTATCCAAATCATTACAATGAATTATGCATCATCAGACACAGGACTGCGCCTCAACAGCAGAGCGGTTAAAACATTCACAAGGTACCCAGCTATATTAAGGTCTTCGCTCACTCAGAGGATTAAGAGTGTAAACAACTGGCTATTCTTTGTAGTTGGGCCTTAAAAGCTGTTTTTAAGATTGAACCCCGTCTTTGGCTCGGCCAAATTATCCCACTTACCGGCTGTGCCCCCAACTGTATTTGAATTTAGAGTATGGAAATAAACTAATTACATGTATTAAATGAAGGGTGACTTGAAATTAAATTGGCATATCAGTGTTCACGGAAAATGACTTGAGGCAGACGTTGAGCTTTTGAAGTGTGACGAGTAATTAATTCACTTTGCGACATTTCCACTGTCGGTGGGAGAGAAAAAAAAACACTGACTGCCTGTAGTGTCACTTCAGGCTGTATGGGAAAATGCAGTACTTTTCACAGCAGAGTGATCTCTCTCTCTCTCTCTCTCTCTCTCTCGCTCTCTCTCTCTCTCTCTCTCTCTCTCTCACGCTCTCTCTCTCTCTCAGGTGTTCATGTGTTTGGTCTCCTGGCAACAGCCCTGGTGACAGATGTCATCCAGTTAGCGACCGGGTACCACGCCCCATTCTTCCTCACCGTCTGCCAGCCCAATTACACGGCTCCTGGAGTGTCATGTGACAACAATGCCTACATCACACAGGACATCTGCATGGGCAAAGACCAGTACGCCATCCTGTCCGCCAGGTGAGACGTGCACCTGCCTGTTCCACATGTGGACAGAAAAAACATACGAAGATGCAGCAGCTGATACGCATCCTGTATAAGGCGGCAGAATACATTGTGTTATTGTTACAAAAAGGATTACACTGTGTAATGCATATTGCTATGCATACTATTTTGAAGGAGTACATGCCAACTACAGGACGCGGAGTCATGTAAAAACTCATTTGCATTTGAAGAGGATTATGGGAGATTAAAACACCTGAGGAAGAGAAAAACTGTCGATTGTTCCGGTTGGGTTTTTAACGTCACGCAATATTTGCTTATTAACGCTTCTTATTAAGGTAACAATGCCCTTAAAAACAAAGTAATAGTTTCCCACTTAATAACACGTATTACATGTATTTACCGTCTGGTAACCCATTTACTCTAATATGAAATAATAAAATCAGTTTATGAGGGTTTTTATATGAGATTATCATCATCAAACATATTTCAACATATTTCCCAAAGGGCTGAACTACTAAAACTCAAATGAGTCCACCACAAAAACACACACACCGTACAAGTACACAAAAGTGCAAGAAACAAAGATAACACACACTCACACTGGGGCAAATTAAATTAAATGATCTAAACTCTAAATTAGCAGCCGTGACCGGAAACCACCGACTCATTCTCCCCGAATGTTCCCACTAACACCACATCGTGTTCTGTTTGTGTTCATTAATGCTCACATCCAAGGACACACACTCAGTTTAACCAAGGTTTTATTAAAATGCAATAATGGCAAATAATCCAAGCAGCCGTTTTTGTATTTCAAATCCACTCAAATATTTTTTTTTATGGCAACATGAATTTCTTCCTATTCTTGCCTTTGCTGTTGCATACCTAACTCTTCCCCTTTCTCCCACCAGGAAAACCTTTCCATCCCAGCATGCAACGCTGTCTGGCTTCGCTGCTGTCTATATATCCGTAAGCGTTCGCCTCCTGTGTTTGCATGAGGCATCTGTCTTTTTTTTTTTCTATCTAAAAAGATGTGGCTTTCTCATGAATACTTCATATTGTGTACTTTCTTAGAACGTGTGGACAGTGTAACCAGATTTCCAGATTGCAAAAAAAAAATAATAATCTACGGGCCAAACAGCCCTTCACATCTCACACCGAAAACATATTGCGAAAAAGTCTTTTGAGACCAGATTTCCGTGGACATTGTTACACCCCACTGCAGAGTCGGTCGTTCTGCAATCCGGTGCTGACAGCAGCAGTATGGGAACTGTGTGGCAAAGTAACCCTGTCATGTTTCCAAGACACACACACACACGCATGCGCACGCACACAGGCTCCACCAATGGCTGTACAATAGCGAGCTGCTGGCCACTTCACTGCTGCCTCACTGAGCCCAGTGTGAGCTCATTAAAGCTCACCAGACAGATTCCTGATCAGAGAGAGAAGCCCGGATTGGATCAGGAATGCCGCCGTTCGGTTGATGTTATGGCGTTATTCAGCGCACTGATGTCATTTTTATTCTTCTTTACTCCACAATGAGACAGTTATTTCATATATTCAGTTTAAAACCCCTTTTTTTTTTTTTTTTTTTTAGAAAAAGGATGACAAGTGATTCCGGTATCACGCATATATATTTAATTTAAGAATGGCTGAGATTTTTTTTTCTCCACTCTGTTGGAAATAACTCAAATGTCCTGCAGTGTCAACCTGCTGACAGACAACCCCCCCCCCCCCCCCCCCCCCCCCCCCCCCCGTCAACCTGCTGACAGACACCCCCCCCCCCCCCCCTCCTCCCCCCGCTGCCTTGCTTCAAGGATCTTTATGCGCAGCACTCCAGCACCCACTTTTTAAAATGGATATATTTTTTTTGCAAAACCTGCTCTTCTGTCACTCAGCTGTCCTCCTCACTTTATCGAATGTATGGAGTGCATGCAGGCAGTGTAACTGGCAATATATTATTTTACATTTCTATATCTCTCCAGCTCTTTCCCCAAAGATTTGGTTAACTTCAGTTATGACATGTCATTTGTTTTGTGTTTCCAACTGATCAAGGTGGGGTCGTATTCATCCAGAAATGTGACAGAAAAAAAAATTAAATAAAAAAATGATAGGCTAATTCCATTTTTCAGGATGAAAAATGGAAAGAAGTGAAATAATGTTTAACTTTTTGACATTTTGGATATTTATCAAGATTCCTTTTTAGGGAGAATAGAGGCTGGCCTGGTTGTGTCCAGAGGAAATCAAATGTGCCAACCAGCACCTCTAAACTTCATTAAACAGCATGTTGGCCAAGCACACTGAATACCTTCAGTTTTTTCCTCTCTGTGAGGTTGCCAGGACAGCGGCGGTGTTACGGGAAATCACTCAGGGACACATTTAAGAGTCCTCCGACCTTGTTTCCACATTTTTTTGCTCCACAAAAAGTGCTTTTAGTTAGATTTAATTATTTTAATGGATGATCATTCCAGCCAATGCAGTGAGTTCCCTCTGGTTTCAGTCTTTATGCTAATCAGACAGGCCTCTGCACTTATTTCCGAGTATCAGTCCTCTCGTTTTTCTACATTCATATTCAAATTCTCTCGTTTAGTAAATAACTAAAATAAATATGAATGGGTTGACATTAGATAGCAGATATTAAACTGCGTAAACTGAAATTCTCTGTATGCGGTTGAGGGGGAAACTTAAGCTGCGATGTGTTTTTTTTTTTTTTGCTGTGTTTCATGCGTTTCCTGTGTTTCCTGCAGATGTATTTAAATGCCAGCATCAGCAGCACCACCAAACTGCTGAAGCCGCTCCTGGTGTTTGCGTTCTGCATGGCGGCCGGCCTCTCCGGCCTCACACAGATCACCCAGCACCGCAGTCACCCCATCGACGTCTACGTGGGATACCTCATCGGCTCTGGCATCGGGGTCTACCTGGTCAGTGAAACCAAATGAGCAAAAGTGTGTGTGGGGGAAAAAAAAACCAAAATCTGACTGGTGCAACTACTATAATCACATCTGTCGGCAAAATATATCAAAGTTCTATTTATTTAGCAGCTTTCAAAGAGAATGACTAATTTTATGATGTCGCCGAAAGACAATTGAACATGCGAAATGGTTCTGGAATGAACATCCTCCATATGGAGTGGCACCATATGTTTGTAGGCATTAGGGGATTTGTTTTGTGGGAGTAATCAACAACCAGCATGTTGTATGGTCGGAAAACGACAGCATACGTATCTTTTTTTTTTTTTTTCCCCCGTCAAGTGTTTTAGTTGGGTGGCTGTGACTGAATTGTCCCATTGTTTTATTCTAACACTATCACACCACTTGCTAACAAATGCACCTCTCCTCGCTGTGTGGCTTCCATTCTTCTCCTTTTTTTTTTTTGGCAAGCTATAAATAGGAATAATCCCATCAAAAAAAAATCGAGAACAATTTCACACTTGGTTTTACGAAACTCGTCGTTGCCATTTTCCACGCTTCTCTCCTCCTCTCGCTCCTTCTCTCTCTTCTTTCACTTTGTAAGAGGGGGAGCTTTTCATTTAAGGATGAATGCAGAAAGAGGGGTGACTCACGCTGACCTCAGAACTAAACAAGAGGATGGGGGAGAGCTGCCCATTCATGCACCCACTCCCCGCTAATAGGCAGAACTACATATTCCGAGCTTCAGTCCCTAATTTGACATGTTGTCTACTTCTATCTGCTCCTGTGTTTGTCCTCCCTCTGCGTATCCCTCCATCTTCTGCCAGGCTGTGTACGCGGTGGGGAATTTCAAGTCCTCTGAAGAAGATGCTCCATCCTGCCAGAGGCTGGCCTCGGCTCAGCCGAAGGACGGCCTCCGGGTGCTGAGTCAGCGGAGTCACGACTCCCTGTACAGGAAGACTCCCCGGGTGTCGGAGAGCAGGGAGGAGCTGGGGGCGGGGCTTGGCTCCGGGGCCCGCAGCAAGGTGAGGAGGGAGAAGGCCTCCCTGGCCTCCCTCAAACGAGCCAGCGCCGACGTGGAGCTCCTGGCGACCCGGGGTCCCATGGGCAAGGAAACCATGGTAACGTTCAGCAACACGCTGCCCCGCGTCGCCAACGGCAACAGCCCCATCTCGCCATCGGAGGAGCCGGTGGGCACGCAGCGCCACATGACCTTCCACGTGCCCTTCGACTCCCAGAAGTCTCGGCAGCTGGTGTCGGAGTGGAAGCAGCGGTCGCTGGAGCTCCGCAGCCAGAGCTCCCGGGACGAGGACGAGGAGGACGGGATGGTCGGGAGAGAGGAAGGAGACGAAGGAGGTGAGGGAGACCGTGGGATGCCCTCCTCCCTCTACCCCATGGTGCAGGCCAACAAGGGCACGGCCACCCCCACCGGAGCCAGGATGGTGGTGGCACCGCCACTGGTTCACATCCCCGAGGAGGCCTCCCGACCTCCGCCCGTGTCCCCCAAGAGCGCTAAGACCCGCGCCAAGTGGCTGTCGCTCACAGAGGGGGGCGGGATGAAGGAGCCGGGGCCGGGGCCCATCGCCGTGTCCACTCCCCGGGTGCCCAACACGCAGCCCGGCCAGCAGAGAATCACTCAGGTGCAACATTATTTTTCATATTTCAAATCCAGCTGGCGGGAAGTCGGTTCTGAGAAATAATGCTTATATATAATAATCCGGAGGAGAGATTTACCACCACTCTGGGCTCCACACATCTCCGATTTGGAGTGGAGGCCATTTCAGTGATTATGCTCGCATCTAAAATACTCTGACGAGGGTTCAAACACTAATTATAGTTGGAGTGAAATTAAAATGCCCTCCAGATATATCATCGTCACACTTTTACTGAAATAAAATGTCCCTGAGCAGAGCAACAACTTGTGTGTTCAATCCTCTGCACACTGACGAGACTTTATATCATTTTTTTTTTTGTAATCCTGCAGGTGATGGCCATGTCGAAGCCGCCGGGTCACGGCCCCGTGAGCTCCTCCACAAAGACGTTGGAGGGCGGCTCGTCCTCCGGCGCCGGGTCCAACTGCTCCGAGTCGCCTTACTACCGGATCCCGTCCGACCGGGACAGCTGCACCGGGAGCAACCCCGGCAGCATCGCCGGAAGCGGGAGCATCGTCACCATCGACGCGCACGCCCCTCACCACCCGGTGGTGCGCGTGTCGGCCGCCAACGGCAAGCCGTGGGAGTGGAGGAACACCATCAGCGGCAACATGATGGCCGCCGACCCTGCGGGGGACAAACATCGCGCGGCGTTGCAGCGGCAGGACAACATCAGCCACTACCGGGACTACCGGACCCTCCCCCTGAAATCGGACTCCCACTGCTCCTCCTCGGCCGAGGGGGGAGCCGAGCTTCCTCCCCCGCCCCTCCCCACCGCCTCCTCCCCTCTGCCTCCCCCGCCCCAGCTGTGCTCCTCCCCTCTTCCGCCGCCGCCTCCTCCTCACTCGTCGCCCTCCCCGCTGCCTCCCCCTCCGCACCCGAGCTCCTCCCCGATGCCCCACCCTCCTCCTCCTCTCCCTCACCCTCACATGCCGTCCTCTCAGATGTCCCCGTTGTCCTCCCACATGCCCCCGCCTCCTCACCCGTCCTCCTCCATGATGCCACCACTTCCGCACCCATCTAGCTGTCAGATGCCCCCGCCTCCCCATCCCTCCTCTTCCTCCTCCGTGCCGCCGCCTCCTCACCCATCCTGCTCCAGCATGCTACCCCCTCCCCCCCACCCCGATCTACTGATGGACGGCCACGGCCAGACACTGTCCCGCTCCTCCACCCTGCCCCGCCGGCCCTCCGCCCGCAGCCACGCCGAGCAGGAGCACTATTACAAGGCCATGCAGAACGAAAGGATGTTATAGTGACATGGATGCCAGATAAATGATTGTACTTCAGAAAAAAATTAAAACTGAGAGAGACAGTGACTCAAAGGAGGACGAGGGAGGTGAAAGGAGATCCGTGACTTTTTGGGGAGAAAAAAAAATAAAAAGTATCCAAAAAGTGCCGGAAACACGGACGCAGCCAGGGGGGGGTGGGGGGCTTGTTTTTTTTTACCCTGCACACACAATCCTGCTCCACAGCCCAGACTGGGGGAAAGAAAGGCGACCAGGGGAGAGAGCACCGAAAGCCCCCCGCTCACCTCCAGTTTCATGTTCCTCCGAGACAAAGAGAGAAAGAGGCTGCAGCCCGAGAGAGAGATATCACAGTCTGAACAGTCGGGGATTCGCTGAGTCGCGTCTCCCTGGAGAGGAGGGATAAGACGGAGAAAACAAAACAACTACAGGCGATACCAGCCCTCCCTAAACCGCGGCATCTGTTAGAGGACGTGTGGAGAATTTGCCCTCGCACCAGAGGAGGTGTTTACTTCTACAAAGCAGCCAGCCCACATATATATATATATATATAAAACACGGGGGGGGGATGCAGGTCCAGGAGAAACACATTACAACTCAACACAAACGCCAGAGTCTGTTTACGCCTTAGAAATAAAAACTCTAACGTTAATGTCTGATGCAAAGAAACATCTTTATGTGTCCACCAGAGAGAGACGCTGGGAGGAGGAGGAGGAGGAGGAGGAGGAGGAGGTGGTGAGCTGAGGTGGGTACGAGTAGGGTGGCACACACACACACACACACACACACACACACACACACACAGCTCACTGAGTGTCTGACTCACCACGCTCACACACACTCCTCCCTCCGTCGCCGCTTCACATTTGGCCCCTATGCAAGTCACACTGGTGCCGGGAGTGTTAATGGGAAAGCTGTCCAGCCTGGAGTGCACCAGTTAACATGCACATTTGTCCAAGCAGGTGGTGTTGGGATGGGGCCGAGGGGGTTTGGGCTATCGCCAGACTGTTTCCACCTGTTTGCATTTCAACCTCTCTGGTACCACTTTCTAACAAAGTAGATTTGTCTTTTTATTACTCTACAAAAAAAACATTTGAAGTGCTCCACAGCCTTTATTTATGAGCTTTGCAGAAAGGTACAGTTCCACCACCCTCCATTGTCTAACGCTACCTGCTGGTCCATCGCAGGGAAGCCCTTTACTAAGTCTGCCTGATTAGAAAGTGATGCCACGGTTTTGGTTCTTCTTTGGTGACGGGCGATACCTTCCAGATCTGAAAAAAAACTAATCAATGCCCACTTGCTTTCGACTGCATCTCGAGGTCCTCGTCCGTGAGTGGAATGGTCTCAGTTGCAGGAATTGGATTTTCAAAGGTGCCATGGGGAAGGAGGACCATGTGATGCAGTCGAAAGGTCAGGTACCGCAGAGCAAGTAAAAGCTGCTTTGTCAAATGTTGTTCCAAAGGTCAAGAATTCAACTTTAACAAAAACAAAAAAAAATGTTTCAATTTAGATAAGCCACTGTGTACAAATACTCGTGCCAATGATAACAGCAATCACGCGGAAATGTCCTTTTCTCACCTAAAAAGGCAAAATATTTACATATTTGAACTTCTCAAACATGCTAATTTGCTTTTTCAGAGAAATGGGGGAGGTAAGTTGTTTTTTTTTGCCTTTTCTCTGACATTATTTCGTAATTAATATGAAAACTAATGTCATAAATGAGAATGTAATAATCAATGTCCTCAGCCCCAAAAAATACACTTTGAACCAGGCCCTGCAGTTTGTACGGAAGTGTGTGTTCACCTTCCTCGCCCCTGCTCCCGCTGCTGTGAATTTATACTCTGTTGTATAAAGTTGTTATCCGAGGATGTTGTTTTTTTTTTCTTTTCTGTCGGAAGATTTTTAGCGTCCAATGAGAGGGGCTTTATTTTTGGCTCACGCCTTGATCTCCCGAAACACAGCGATGAAGAGTTTCAGTTTACACCCGTGTACCAAAACCTCTTGACAGACATATGCTGTTTTGTAGAGTCGTGCTGGAACCAGGCTGCGTTCAGTGGCACAAGTTGTATTTGGTAGTGGCGCTCCTCAGATGAGGAGATGGTAGATAACGTTGCTTGTCGGTTTGTGCTGCATGTGTGTACGAGTGTGTTTTTTTTTTTTCTTATGTCTGCACCATTAGCTTTGACAGACAGACTGCTTCATTTCTCAGTGCTGGTGATTATCGTACAGGTTTTTTTTGACTGTAAAAATACTTGATATTACCTAATATTATTAATACGACTATTGTTATTATTCCGCAGTCCTTTTTATGGGCTAATGTTTTCTATCTGTGGTTGATGTGTAATATTAATAACCTCATTGAATAAAAAAAAAAAGAAAAAGGAAGGCTTCATAACGGAGGTTTCATCTTGTGCTGTAGCCTGGCGCGGCTCAGGTTTATTGACGGAAAACCGCCTTTACCACCGCGAAAAAGATATTTTCCATTGATTCCTCTGCGATGGTGTGCTGTATTGCTCATTCATACTGTACCATAGCACACTGACGCACACACGTTCACTCGCACAAGCACACACACATAGCCAGATGGATGCAACACATGCACAGTTGCAGTGCAACATTTGCTGCCTTCTTGTGGAAAAAGTGTCGGGTTTCCATAATGAATTCTGCGAGAGTGTTGGTCATTCCCAAATGACCTGCAGGGGTGCAGCCAGCACTGGCCCTGCCAATTGTGTGTGTGCGTGCGTGCGTGCGTGTGTGAGCGCGCACTCGTGCGGCATGCATTTTGTGCAAACAATTGTGCTTGTTTGAGTCAATGCACGGAATGTTTCCTGTAATATAGAAATGATTCTGTTTATTCTGACATAAGTTATTGCATGCGTGCCAAGTGGCTTGCTCTGCAGATACTAACTGGGGTTTGTGTGTCCCGAAGTAGTGCATGATCAAGGTATCTTTTGCGCTTGTTTTTTGTCCGCATGCATGCACTAATGTTTGTTTCGGCATGTTTGCGTGTTTGTGTGTCCAGCGCTGTGGATCATTGAGCTGTGTGATGAGGCTGTAGAGACAGTGGGGGTGCAGATGGTGTACCGGGGGCCTGAGGACAGTCAGTCTGTCCATGACTCACACTCAGCAAGCCAGAAACTTGCTCTCCCTCGCCCATCTTTATCTCTCTCTCTCTCTCTCTCTCTTTCCTTGGTGGCCCAGAAAGCCCCAGCGCAGCAAGTGTTTGTGCTTGTGTGTGTGTGTGATTGTGTGTGTGTGTGTGGCTGAGGGAGGCTACAGTAAATGCAGACAGAGCAGTCTATAGGCATGGGTCTATTGTTGACTGCATACCCATACCCATGCATATGCATATGTATTTGTTCTGTGTGTGCACAACTTTTCAATGTGTGTGATTGTGTGTGTGTGTGTGTGTGTGTGGCTGAGGGAGGCTACAGTAAATGCAGACAGAGCTGTCTATAGGCATGGGTCTATTTTTGACTGCATACCCATACCCATACCCATGCATATGAATATGTATTTGTTTGTGTGCACAACTTTGCAATGTGTGTGTTTGTGCGTGTGTGTGTGTGTGTAAGACTGTCTTTCCAGTGGAGGCCACTGACGTCCTTTGCAGGACTGATTTACCACTGCAGAGCAGCACAAAAGCCTTTTGTTCCCGGCCCCACTTTTATCTTCCTCTCTCTGTCCCTATCACCCCACCTGGTGCCATTTGGCCACGGCTCCTGGAGAACCTTGACACGCGGAGGAGGGGGATTCGGAGCTCATATCCGCCCTCACTTCTCTTGAATGAGGGATTAGGATACAGGATAAGAGTCAAAGGGATGATTTTACTTTCAGTTGGCTCAATGCGGGGGGTCATTTTTATTTAAAAAGGTTTTCACATTCAAAAAACGCCTCTTGGTTAGAATGCAGAATGATTGGATATATTGACAATTCATCCCAGGCCTTAAACAGTACGTTTTGTTTTTTTGTATCAGGGTTCCCCGCCTAAAATGGTTGAACTCCTGTTTAACAGCCCTCTTGAAAGGCTGCTCCAATTACTGGGAATGAAAGTGACGTTTTTTTTATTCCCACGGCGTAATGGTGGTGACAAAAAAATAAAATAAAAATCCTCAGCCTGGGATATGCAGTAAATGAAATTTCGTCTCAGGAGGGCTTGTTAAACCGCGCTAGAGAGCCTAAGATTGGTCGGGTAAACCAGACGCAGACCTGGCCGTGTGCTCTTCTGGATCCTAAACGATAGTCTGCCTCAATGTGCGGGGCTTCTGTCTGCTGCCACAGCTGGAGGCAGGGGCTGACATTTCTACGCTGGCTCCACTGAGTCGGTATCGCTGTATTTTTTTAAAGGCTTGTTTCCGTTCTGCGTTTCATTCGTTTTTTATGAGACCCAACGAGCCGACCACCCGCTAACGAGAAAGAAGATAAAAAACACAACGGTCCAAGACTTTGCCGGTGGAAAGATTTATTTCCCCTCGGTGGATACTGTTGGAGTTGAGGATATGTTGCGTCTCTCTTGTTCACTCCACCCGGCTGGCTGAAAGGTGATAAATGTCCCACCCGTCTACGGCGCAGCTGGGGGTCTGACATTCATTTGCTTTCACCTCGCCAAGCAACCGTTGCTTTTAAGAGCTCCATTTTCGACCGCACTGATTCTCCAGACGTCACATGGGCCAATTTTATTTTCCTGCGTAAACTTTAGGGCCACATAGTGAGTGGTAAATAGGGAATGCTTATTAAAGCATCCGAGTCCATTGGGCGGACGTGTTAATCACACTCAGCAATTTGGTTTAGTGTTCTGGCGGCCCCATTTTTGATATTCGAGGCGAAAAAAGAGCACAGCGGCCCTCATTTTGGAAGGCCTTTGCTCATAAACCAAAGAAATGAACGTTTTCAATTTTCCTTCCAATTTCATCACTTTTTCCAAATTTCATAGCAACAACTCCCAGCTCACTCTAGTGCAAGAGGAAAAAGGTCACCCTGCATGGCCATTCATACTTGTAGATGTCCGTTTCGGGTTTGGTGTAGTAACACCGTCACATATTTCTACGACTGTACAGAGCATCACGAAAAGATCCGCAGTCCAGTAGAACGACAACCATCCCTCTACACATGTATACGCACTGACCTCATCACATAAAAAATGAACATACACCAACACACACTCCCGTTGCTACTTTTGCCCTGGCGCCATGGGTCTACGTGTGGAGACGAGGGGTGTAGCGGTCCCATTTACTGTATTTGAGCATGAGTGGTTTGATGTGGCCGTGGCCTTACATGCATGAGTACGACTCTACAGTACGTGGCTCCAATACCCCACAGGCTCAGCAAAGGGTAGTAGCACACTGACACAGTTATCAGACCAGACTAATTGGGTCTGGGACTGTGTGTGTGTGTGCTGGAGAACTTTGATTTATGCATGTCTGGATTTGTGTGTGTGTGTGTGCGGGTCACCCTTTGCTGGCAATCCTTTCCACAATACTTGTTGTTCTCCTTCACTGCTCCCTCATCTCTAAAACCTCAGAAGTGTGGATTTAAGAAATTGTGTGTGTGTGTGTGTGTTTGTGTGTGCATGTACGCGTGCTGTGTCCCCCCATGCATCTATAATGATCTGATATGGCGCATGAACACTTCTGTCTCTCTGCGCCGTCGTATCCCTCCTCCTGTTCATCTTTTCAAATTCATGGATCCATCGCCTGCCAGGAACAACTCTCCGACGTGTCAGAGTTTTCCACGGCAGCTCTCGGCAGAGGATCACACTCGCGCAAACGTCTGACCCAGTTTTAGTCCTCACGTCACGACCAAAAAAAAACAAAACGCTTACCAATGATGATTTGAGATAAAGATTTAGCCAAGTCTGCAACACAGCACTGTGCTGCAAAGTTGCCTTGTCACAACCAAATGGTGTGTGCTTCGTCAAACCTGCAGCAAAACACACACACACATAGTGTAGCTTCCATTAGTGTTCATCCAAATTAGGCAAAAAAAAACATGAAGTATGAAATTATTACAAAAAAAAGACCATGGTTAATCCAGTCTAAATCAGTCCGTCTGGGGAGCATCATTTTAATGAGTAAATGTCTGTAATCCACCCTCTCCTTCATATCAGCTGCAATCAGGCAGAGACAAATATTGCCTCTGCACGTAAACGTGTTACATGCTGTTCTCTAACCTGAATCCTCCGTGTGCGAATCATGTCAGGAGGGCTGAGTCAAAGGATATTAAATCCAGACATTCAGTGAATAATAGAAATGAATGAGCCGCAGAGCCAGAACGGGGTAGAATAAAAACAAACCAACCGGACAATGATGGAGGACAGGAAGGAAAACGGTGAATGAAATAGTTATCAAGACAAGGGAGTACAAGGAGGACTTTATAGCATACCCATATGAAACACACAATAGAGACTGTGGTGCAAGCAGAGATTAAATTACTGCATGGGAGAGGATTAAAGAGGAGGATATGAGGTAAAGTGGCACACAAATTGATAAAGACATGAAAGAGAAATCTGGGAGGGAATAAGAGAGAGGTAGTGGGAAAGCCCCAAAAAAAGAGGGAGGGAGAGAGAGAGAGAGCGCTAAAAAAGTGATGGCGAGGGAGAGAAAAGTCCTCCTCAAGTTTGGTGGGACTTTATGGGCGGGAACAAAAGAGCTGCCACTCCACCGCGAATGGATCGCTGGCTCCAGCACCGCAGGACTCGGTGACCTGCATAACAGCAAGCAATTAACACACTGTCACATCTGATGCCAACGTGATGCGGCAGCAAGAGAGGGGGCGAGTGAGATCATAGAGATGGCGCGTACCAGAGAGAGAGAGACTGAGATTTAGAAAGACTGAACCAAGTAGGACTAGAACGGCAAAAACACGATGGTGTGTGTTTGCGGGGGCGGATGTGTGTCGGCGGGAGAGTGTCAGTAGGTGTGTAGCTAATGATGCCGCCTCGTAATGAGGTCGACACATCCGTTCACAATTGCACATTTATTTCCGCGGCCGTGACCCTCATTATTGCCTCTCTCTCTCTTCTCTCTCCCCCCCCCCCCCCCCCGCAGCAGACTGATGTGCGTTTGTGTGCACATGTCAGAGGACAGCGGGATTCAGAGGAAAAAAGTGGGCTCAGAAGGAGACCAAACGTTTGTCCTTTTTATTATTCATGCCCGGTTTGGTGGAGGCGGCGTGCGTGTTGCACAGAGATAGAGAGAAAAGTGAGGCGGGGCGAGCGAGAGAAAGAATGGCAAAGTGAAATTAGAAGAATAGAGGGTCAGAGAGAAACAAAGACTTTATGTCATTCATTACAAGCTAGAGCGACACGACTCAGAATAGGGATCAGAACCCTTATTCTACTTCTACTTCTCTATTAGGGTTATACGAGTGGAAATAGGGATAGGGTTTTGTGGAGGGGGGCTTTTTGACAAATGGGAGGTGGTCTCTAGTGAGACCCCGAACACAATTTTTTGTTGGTCCCGTGACATCTGGAAGGGCGGTGAAACTGCAAGATACTTCTGGGTGGCTTGACCTTTGACCCACTTCCCAAAGTCGAAACGACACTGGACCAGACGCTGTGCCTGAAAACCCTAATTCCACTCTTATAACCCCAACAAGTAGAATCAGGGTTCTCATCCCTATTCTGAGTCCCCTAATTGCGGTTATAAGTCTGAAATTAGGGTAAGGGGTTTGAGGAGGGGAGCTTAACGCCAGATGGGAAGTGGTCTCTAGTGGTTTTCAGAGACCCAGAGCCGGTTTTTCTTGGTCCTGTGTCGCTCGGACGTCTGGAAGACGGTGAAACTGCAAGATATTTCTTGGCCGCTTGACCTTTGACCCACTTCCTAAAGTCGAAATGACACGAGACCAAGAAAAACGCCTTCTGGGTCTCTGAAAACCCTCAGAGACCACCTCGCATCTGTCGAAAAGCTCCCCTCCTCAAACCCCTAACCCTAATTTCAGATTTATAACCCCAATTAGGGTACTCAGAATAGGGATGAGAACCCTGATTCTACTTATTGGGGTTATAAGAGTGGAATTAGTGGTTCAGGCGGAGCTGCTGGACAGATGAAAGTTGGTCCTGGGGTTTTTCGACTTTGGGAAGTGGGTCAAAGGTCAAAGGAACCAGAAGTATCTCGCAGTTTCACCGCCCTTCCAGATGTCTGAGCGACACGGGACCAAAAAATAAAAAATAAAAAAACAGGTTTGGGTTCTCTGAAAACCCCTGGAGAACTACACACACCCACATAGTAACTGAGAATACAAATTATTCTACTGGAGTGCACAGTGATTGACCTTATAAAAGCTAAAGACAGTGGAAGGAGAAAGGAGTGGAGCATTTTGGGGATTTTTCTGGCCCAGTGCACGGAGAGCAGAAACCTCTTTATCCTCCAGCAGGCCTCAGTCTCCCTCTCAGCTCCTTCCCTCCTTACTTCCGAGTCTCTCCCCTCTCTGCTGTGCATTTAAACCCGCCCCCCTCCCAAATTCCACTCGGTTATTTTCATTTTTGGGATCATTTTTAATTCTGGCGATGTTTATTCATGACGCGGTTCTGAGAGGCAGATAAGAAGCCCAAGCGCTGAGCCGGGCCCTCGAGGGCTGCAAGGGCTCCGAGTCGATCTCTCACAAACACACAACTCACATGAAGACACAAAGAAAAAAAACCCCTAACCTCCCCAAAATACCCTGTGTGTATGCCCACGGGAAACCCACACAAGCACACGTTTGCATACACAATCGCTTAAACGCAAGCACACGGAAATCCCTCCCACAAGCACACGCACAAACAGCTTTGGTTCCTCGTCGTGTACAAACTGTCGTGCTCCGTCCATGAAATGACACAATTGTCATCACATTGAGACTGAGCCCGCTGCTTCCTTTTTACTGGTTGGGTTTGTCAAGGAGATTTTTTTTATTTTGGGAGACGTCGCTGCCAAAACATGCCTGACCCTCATCTGTCAGCAGTTGTTTATCATGATATCATGGCAAACACACACAACACGCACACACACTCCCCACAAGGGAGGTTGTGTTTCTGTCCCATCTCCCCCTTCTTCTACCCACCTTCGCCTTGTAGTTGTGTTGTCTTTTAGCCTACCCGTTGCAGCTGTATTTTCCAAGTGCCCAGGTGTGCGCGCGCTGACAGTTTTTGAAGCTAAAAATGGCCACAGGAAGTGAGAGCCTGGAGTGGATGTGATACACGGGGAATATTAAGGTTTTTTTTGTTTCCCAGCAGAGGCTTTGAATCCTTCCTCATTCACGCTCCCTGGATCTTAAATCTGCTCAGCCACTTTTCATTTTCCACACCGTTTCTTTAAGTCCCCTAACAATACACAGCCCTGTGATCCCTGTCTGTGGCTCCCTGCCGCCCCTTCTCCACTTCCTGAGAAGCCGCTGAATGAGTGGGCCAGTTTGATCACAATGGAAGAGCTCCCCGAAAATAAACTCACCGTAATTACACTTGCAGGTTCCAAAGACTGTATTCGGAGAGAGGAGCGCTCCATTCTTCTGAGAAATGTTCTTTCTGGTTTAATTTCCCCTACACGGACAAAGACTTCCAGTTTGTAGGTAAAAAAAAAAAGAACCTAATGTACAGTATTTCCCATAGATAAACTCCCATGAGTTCCGATGACCCATTGCCCATTTTGTTCATGTGTAGACACTGGAGCTTTTGTTAATGCCTACGGTTATGGGACCCGTGTGAAGCAGGACCTTATTATACCTTGGATACAATAAGGTAGATATAATATAATCCTGTACAGTCACTGAAAATTGTAGAGCAACCCAGAGGCATATTACACTTTCCAATGAAATATAGTTTATATGCAAATAGATGTAGACTTTTCCTGTTACTATGAAAATATAAACACATTTACATAGTGTTTAACTTTATACATATTACTTAAAGACTCCTCCAGACTAACTTTGAAAGCTGTATGACACATGAGGTGAGTCAATGCAAATACTACTGACACTACTTCTATTTCCCTTGTAGAGTTAAGCTTCTGCATCCCTGAGTCTACCAGGGAAACCTGGAGGATTTTGTTTGTGCTCCTCCACTGGGTAAGTGGGCCACTCATTAAAGAAGCATTATTGTGAGTTTTCAGAAGAACAGGAGAACAACACCAGCACCACCTGCTGGATGGTTGGTGCAGGTGCGTATTATTTTTGGTGAAACCGGCAATGCTGGGGGGATGGATAATAACGAAATAATAAATAATAATATTAATAATAAATCATTTGTGTTGGGGGAAATATAAGACTGCAAAAATGATTTCAAGACACTCTTGTTTTTCTTCTCTCTCTCTAACAGCATGAATCATTGAGTCTGTCTTTTGGATTCGATTACAAACTGCAGCCTGGCTAATGTCATCCCAGATGGAGGCAGTGCAGCCTCGGAGCCTGAGGATATTTATGGAGCAGCAGAGTGAAATCATAAAAAAAAGAGACATGACACTGAGCATCTCCACCACTAGATGGTGAAGTGGGGCAGCAGTGGGACGACGGTTCTTTTTTTTCCCTCCTCCTCTCTGGTGGGAGATGTGGATTCCATCCCAGCCTTTACGCACCGCTCCTCTGTGGCCCCGGAGCGCGCGGCCTCGATCCTCGGACGTCATATGATAAGGCTGGAGGAGAGCCAGCAGGGCCCCCGTTAGGAGAGGAGGAACCGTACATCAGTGCACGCCAGCAGCCAGGGCCCCCATTATCTCCAGCAGGCAGGGGAGGCGTATCCTCTTCCCCTCCGCACTTCCCTCTCCGTGTCTCACACGCTCTCACCCCACCACAACCTGCCTCGGACGACGCCCCACGGCTCGTGCGATCCGCGCCTCCGCCGTGCGTTCGATTCATCCACCGGAGAGGAGCTCTCGTCGTTGTCGACGGGCTGTGCGCACGGGCTCCCTCGCGGCATCACCGCTGCATTAGCACCCGGGAGAAGAAGAGGAGGAGGAGGAGGAGGGAGGAGGCGGCGGTGCTGCTGCTGCTGCTGCTGCTGGAGGAAGAGGATTCCTAATTAAACCCAAGAAGACACCCCAGGTTGGAAGTGGTCCGCGGCACGCAGTGCACGCGATCTGCATCTAAGAGTAAGTGGAGATGTATTTTGTTGACAGTGGTCGTGTGTGTGTGTGTGTGGGTGCTTGACCCGCCTTTTCCCTCCCTTTTTTTGGGCGATTTGGTCCAGAGGTTTGCGCGTTATTTAAGCCTCCAGCATCCTCTGATTCGGGCACTAGGGATAAAATAACCACTGCAGAAAATTCACTGTAAACACTTGGTGCGACGCGTATTCTCAAGAGACGCAGCATCCTCCAAGACACACACACACACACACACACACACAATAACACAGTACCACAGTAAATTTGGTGGCGAATTAAACCAGCGGGTAAAAAAATGGCTGCTTTATAATGTCATGTCAACATCCTCCCGGTCCTGCGTGGCCGGAGGGCCGCTGTACTCTCGGAGAAGGACGACAGGTGGAACAGGATGACGTGTTCGCTCTTCCGCGCGTCGTGTAAGATCGACCTGTTTGTGTCGAGGTCTGTTCCAGGCTCTCCAGCAGCGCCAGCTGTGCGCGAGCCCAGGGATGCTGCGTGGATACGGGCGGCGGAGGAGAGCAGAGTCGCGGGGTCTGCGTGGTGTGTGTGTTTTTTTTTTGGTGATGTGATGTGAGCAGGCTGCTCCAACATGGCGCGCACGAGCCGATAAAACCTTGGCCATGACATACTCCTGTTTGGAATTCATCCACCCTGCGCTGGGCCTGTGAGGGTGTTTTTTTTCTAACCAGACTGTGCGTCTCCATCCTGCTTTCAGCTGAGGTTGCCCCTGGTGATGGACCCCCACCCCCCCTCTCCATCTTTTCCAGATTATCTCGTGTTTTTAATGTTATTAGTCTGGAGTTATTTCTGTTTCTACCTCTGATGATGTGACAACTGTGTTTGGTCACAGCAGGTGTCAGGCACCATCAGACCAAGAGTGTGTTTTTGTTTGGTCTGGTGTCCATTGTGTCTCTGCCTTGTGAACCCATGTCACACTGTGGACAACATCTTGGTTTACCAAGTGCTGGAGTCAGTAAACATAACACGCCCATTGCATTAGAGTACAGAGTGAGTCCTCCAGGAACGGCCAGCACATTGACTCTTTGATTATCAGTGGAAGTGGATACAAGGAAACCTGTTTCTCTTTTTTGGCCCCGGTAACAATTGTTGTTATTGTCCATGCTGGATTATAACCTTTGTATTGTGAGATTACTGGATTTGGTTTTAACACATTGAAATAGTTATCTTGTTATTGCCCAATAGAATAGATCCAAATCCTCAGTTTGACACAATCCCTTCGCAAATATATCAAAGTGCCGTAATGGTTGCAGGTCACATATCCAATAGAGGCAGTCATGACACCCTGTGTCCAGACTTTATTAAATATAATCCCTGAGTCATCGCCTGGGCGGGAAAAACAGACCAACTAAAGGTGGAAGAATGAACTTGTCAGTAGCACACATCTGTTGCTGTGTGTGTGTTTTTTAGCTGTGGTCATTTTGTCATGTTGTTGTATGTGCGGGACGTGTCGAGTCCGGCACAGTGTGTGAGTGTATATCCGGTCGGCTGCTCTGTGTTGTGTCAGCAACTCGCTCTGGAGCTGACAGCACTTGTCTCGTCCAGCCAATCATCATTCGCCATCATGACTCCGGACAGCCACATATCTGTTTGTGTGTGTGTGTGTGTGTACTTCTATGACCCTATATGTGTCTGTTTGTTTAAATGCTTTGTGTGTTTGTGTGTGTCGATGTGCTTTTGCATGTATGTCAGAAACAGAGAGTTGGACATTGTGGGTGCGTGTGGGTTCCTGTGTGTTGATGACTTGTCACCTGGACTGGCAGGAATGGCTCTCCCCAGTTTCGAGAGGGGAAGCGAACTGGTAACCAGAGGGTCATTGGTTCCTTATCTGGGACTGTCATGGAAAGATGAGGTGAAATGCGAAGTGTCACAAATAACCCTGATTTGTGACACTGATAATAACCCACTTGAAATAGGTAAAGGACGAGTGACACCGACGCGTTGGTGCCGATATCACGGCTGAAAAGCTCATTTGGCAAAAATCCAGCGCCGTCACCCGACGCTCAATTACACTATCATACGAGTCGCACCTGGGAAACCTGGGAGTTAGCCATTGGCTGATGGGCACAGGGGAACTTTTCGCTGTGTGAGGCCATATTTCCCCAAATTAGACCCCCAAATTCCTATTTCCCACGTCGACTTTGTCAGCGTGAGTGTTGTGTGAATGCATCCTCCCAGCATTGCTGTCAGCATGGCTGCTTGGTACAACAGGATTACCAGCGGACAGCAGGCCTCTCATGGGTTCACATCCTGCCCCCCGGAGCCACCAGCCCCCGGAGTGATGGATATGGCCAATTAGCCTCGTCCACCTCGCTGTCATTAAGAAACCATTTATGCCGTGGTTATAAAATCAAATCAGTCAAGCTACTGGTGGAGAATAAATGACTTGCATTACGCTCAGCTCTTTAGAGTCCCTGTTTTGGGCTGAGAGATTGCAGGCTGGAAGAAGAAGTGGAAGGAACAGCTTGCTAAGCATGCATGTTTACAAGAAGCAACATCTGGGCTCGGAGATGTGATTTATTATTAGATAATGCGACGCTCTCCACCTCGCCCTTCCTATCCTTGTTTGTTTTTTTTTTTCCTCTTTTCTAATAATCCCTGACACCTATTTTCCTCCCGTAGAGTCCCTTTTTTTTTTTTTTTTTTTATTATCTCTTATTACCACCCTCCCTCCTCACTGCTTTGTAATGACAGATAAGGGAAAAGAGGATTTGTTTTTTTTCTCACTCTCTTCCCAGCAGACGGTCTGTCTTTTGATAAATTGTCATTTTTAGCCCATAAGTCGCTTTAATCTCAGAGGGACATGTGCTAAGCAGTGTGTTTGCTCATTTGTGTGCGTGTGTGCGCGCGTCCTGCACCACTCCCCAAACCCACGAGCAGCCACAGACTCATATGACGATCATCTCTGTTGTTGCAAAGATGATATCAAAAGCGCTATTGATAAGCAGCAGAGAGGGATCGTCTATCTTTTTGCACTGTGGATAACCTTAACCTAGCAACGCACAAACACAAACACACAAACATCTGGTTTAAGGGGAAAAAAGGAAAGGGCACATTAGATGTGTTAATGAAATATATATATATATATTTTATAATCCCAGAAGAGGCCGGACAAACACACTTATCATAAACATTTGCTTTGCTGCTCTGCTCCTGAGTGGGGACAGGGATCGCGCCAGAAGGGGAGGCGCATGTTTGGCCCCTAATGGTTCCTGCGTTAATGTTCAGAGGCCGCTCCAAGACTGCGAGTGGGTGGGGGGCCTCCTCTTATATCCGGATATATAGAGTGTGCTGATTGACGGGCGGTGGAGACCGCACCGGGACACAAGGGCATTATGGGATATGCTGTGGAAATGGTCGGTGGGCCTAAATGCACTGTAGTCAGCAGGTGATGCTGATGCTAATGCTGTTACAGAGCTCTTATAATGTGAGGTGCGCTGAGCTAAAAGTGACTTATGTTCATTCTACTCTTCTTACTTATTGATTTTTTTATATATAGAGACAGAAACAGGCATTGTGGCATTTGTGTGTGTGTTGTGCAACGTTTTCTAATCTACCAACAATCCGGTGATGGTTTTTCTGTAACGTGCCGTCCAGACCGGGACATTTGGGCGATTCATCCGAATGAAGCAAAGAACACTCCCATGAAGGACACATTGTAACAAACAGAGTTGCTCGATTGTGTCCCTTTCTGGGCAAGTGGTGAGGTTGACCCTTCTCCTGGAGCACATTCAAGATTCTGCTCCTCTTTTTTTTTTCTCCCCAGTTGTAGAAGTGTTCTCGCTACCAATCCAAGGGGCAGCCACGCAACACACGTGACGAGTGCCCTGAATGTAAAGCTTTTTTCTCATGGCTGAGAGAAGCAAGCCCTCTCTGTTCCACCGGGACTGGGCCCGCGGTTCGTTGTGCGGATGCTACCAATATTTTCCTCCTTAACTCAACCGCTGGTTGATTGGCAGAGTCATTATTTCGTCTATCACCACTTTGCAGTGAAAGTTGTTTTTTTGTTTTTTTTCAATTTCTTTGCCTAAATGCCACCCCCATTCCTGGCTGCCAAACAACCCAACTCAGAGCTGTCTGTGATAATAATATATGAAATGCACATGCTTTTTTCTACAGCCTACAGCCTGAACTTTGGAATCACATGGCTAGATAGTGTGTCACACAGCGGTGCCGATTCGGCATGTGTTCCCTGTGTGTGTGTGTGTGTGTGTGTGTATATATATATATAAATATATATTAAAAAAAAACAAGAAAAGATCACGACTCAACCGATTTCCAGTGTAAAGGCTTAGTGTGGCAGAAGTAATGAAGGTCGAGTGTGGTCAAGTGAAGAAATGCGGGCGCAAGGCGAATGAATGAGGAGGAATCCAGGGAGAGGAGACACCGGGCCAAGACATCTCCGCTCGGAGTCTGCCAGGAGGCGGATCAGTGATTAATGTGACTCTCTGAAACCAGAATTTGTTGAGGCTGGCAGGGGTGAAAAAGCAAGAAAAAGGGCAGGGTTGGAATTTGCTTTCACTCCATACATGAATTGAATGTATTTATCCTGGAAATGACCATCGTAAATCTTCCCGCTCTATGACACGCCGGTTTGGAACCGCCAGACATGCTGAGCCAGCATGTTACGTCACAGCTTTTAAACGGGCCACTCTCCTGCCAGTTTAAGAGCGCGGTGAGAAGCCGGACATCATGGGCCGATGGGGTTGGTTACTGTAATGCACATACAGTAAGTAGGCCCTGCTTCCAGAAATCAATAATAATCCTACCCAACACATTTATTTAATTCTACATTCCGCAGGGCGGAAGTGTAACCACGCGCGGCTGCCATTTAAAAGCTCAAAACACCTGCCTCCCCCTTGGTGCCGACACTGTCGCACATTTAGCCGACACCTGCTGAAGTTCCCGTGGCTGTTTCAGAGAGTTACAAAAATGGGGTTTGTCCTTGTTACATAAAGTAGAACAGGCCCTTTCCACCGCTTTCGAGAAGCTGTTCGTACCGCACTGTGCAAAGTCGCTTGAATGTCACTATACTTTAAGTTTCTGCTGTGATTTGACCAATCCCAAGTTCACTAAGCGCGGACATTAAAATGCGGCTTACGTGGCCTTGTCAAGTCCGAAAAGGCCACCAGGGTCTGAATACTCAAAAAAGGTGTCGGGGTCACACTCAAAGGTTATGTATAAGCCAAGAGTTTGAGACGTGAGCCTTAAAAGATGCCCTTTCAATATATATCTAGATATAGATATATAAATACGTATATGATCCTGTGCTCTGGAAGCTTGACTGATTTCCGTCATTGTAAAGGTCAGGATATTTTGGCTTCGGCTTATTTATACAAGTGTAAATCGCACCATGGCATTGAATATATTTACTGGCTTTGGCCTGGCTGTGGGACGGACTCCCAGTGCCCTCTGACCGGGGTCCCTGGAAGCCACGTGTCGCGGCCCCGTGTGTGGCTTCACATTTGTCCTCGCCACGTAGACGTTGCACAGCGCTTCACCCTCGCCTGGAGAGACCTGGCTGTTATTTATGGCCGACCTCTGGGAGAAGGAGTTCTGCCCTCCCGATCCCTGGAATACTAACCTGTGACCTCAGCGGACTTCCTTCAGTTTTTATTGGCAGCGTGGTGTTTACGTTTGGCACAGTTTGTGTTGTGCCTTAGATAGAAGGATGCCGAGCTGGAGGAGTGTGTGTGTGTGTGTGTGTGTGTGTGTGTGAATGTGCATTTGTGTGTGTGGGTCTGGGAGGAGCATTGTTGTCCCTGTGCTCCTCTGGCCTGAAGGAAGGAAGCCGTGGAAGTGGGGAGTAGAGAGAAGGAGAAAGAAGTGCCACTCAGGGAGTGTGAAGGGGATTCGGGATTAGTTTCCCTTTCCAGAGTCTCTCGGTTATGAAACGCAGTGGCTGGGTCATTAAGCTCAAGAGTCATTTTCATAGTCATCATTCTTTCTGAAGAGGAGGCATTGTTGTGCCAGTAGTGTGCGTGTGTACAGAAATCGCATCAAGGTTTTTTTTTCCTAGATTTAAGTGTGTCAAAGAAATGAGTAATGAAATGAGTTTCATCGACGTGATTGGGGAGTGTGTTTGTGTGTGAGGAGCCTTTTGGCTGTACGATATCACCTAGAGTGGTGCCGCCTTTCCAAATGAACACCCTAGCGAACACGTTTTCCTTTCAGAAGGCAGCGATTACAAGGTGCCTGCCAGAATTTTATGACTGGAGCCATTAGAGGCATATTTTATTTGCTGGAAATATGAGCAGCTGCCATGCGCCGTCAGGGAGCATGGTATATTATTCTCATCAGTCTTTCCGTTTTTCTTTTCTTTTTTTTTCTTTTTTTTTTCCTCCTCCTCCTCAACTTCTGGCTTGTAAACAAACCTCTCCCTTGAGCTGATTGCCTCTCTTGTACGTGAATGCTGAACAAGAATGTCTCTGATTGGCCAACCAACCTCTTAACAGTTTCCCACGCGGTTTACGGACTGTGCGGTTCACAGACTTTTCACATCAGGGTTCTCCTTCAGGGTCCGGATCCATTGAAAATACAAGAAGGACTCATTTTAAATGATGAAACGTGGAGAAAAAAAAAAGACTGAGCAGTTATGTATGTGCGCGCGCGGCGAATCTAAAACAGAGAGTTGCGGCGTCCAATTTCAGGTTTGCGGTGTACCATAATCCAAGATTAGCAGTGATGACACCTGCTGTAATCTGCCACCACTAGACAGACATAATATGGGTGTGGCTTTCATGGAGTGGAGTCTCACAGTCTCGTACTGTACATATGAGTACAGCATGACCTTTTTACTACCAGACCGTGACGCCTAAATAATGAATACAGTGTTTTTTTTTTTTTACCGACTTTCCAGATTATGCGGGTGCAGTTGGCGGTGTATGCTACTTTTGCTCTGGATTTGAAAGGTTTCTGTATGTTTAATATTTGATCATAGCAAGGACGATCGTTTTTATATAAGACGTAAGTGGGATGCTAAAACCAGTTGAAGACATATGGGTTCGTTTTGGGTTTGGAAAACGAATATCTTCTCACCTCGGAATATCTTAGTCACTAAATCCAGGCTGGGCTTAAAGCCCACGTAGGACATCCCCTAAACAAAAATAATCTGCGGGATTATTATACATTCAGCTACGTTCGGGCATTAAGGTCATCGCTTTTAGGGCATTTCAGCGATCGTGTGTGTAAAGTGACTCCTGGTGCCGGAGGACCGTGAGCACAATGCCATTAGGAAAGGATGTTGGTGCACTAAGCAGGCAGTTAATGTGTTCCTGGAAGCGCTACAGGAGCAGGGCACTCAGCGGGGGAATAGGGCTGGTCGTTAGAGCGTTTCCTTGACTCCTTCTGTCATGCACCTGCTTTGACATACTGTCAAAAAAAATAAAATACAAATTTTAGCATATATTTTATTCTCAGTCCTGTCGGACTCATATTTCTCTGCCTCTCCGTGAGCCACTGCCTCCCCGGACGCCTTGAATTCTGGGTCATAAATGAAATGATGATGTAATTGAGTATGTTGCTGCAAAAAAAAATGATTGTCGATGCGTTTTCTTTCCCTATGATTGTGCATTATTTATGAGGCAGCGGGAAAAGGGACTAACTAGCTTTTTACAGATGTGTACAGAGGTTGCGCCGGTGTGATCATGTCGTATATACCATGACTTCAAGAAAATAATAAATGACGCACGTCACCTGCGCCTCCACCCTCCCGTCACTGTGACCTTTCCCAGGTCGGCATTTAATAACCGCAGACTTTCAGCCGGTGCAACTGAGCCTATAATGAACCGATTCAGAAGAGCTCCCAGATGTGCAGTTAGGTAGCTGCCCTGCTTCCACTGTAACCCGAGGCCTGGGCAAGGGGGAGGAGCTTGAGAGGGGAAAACAGGCCATTAAACACTGTCAGACTGTCAAGAAAATCTATTTTGTTGTTGGTTGAAGGTGCACTTTGGTTTTTTGGACTTGTTTCTCGTCTTCATGCCGGTTTCACTCGGTGCATCTCCACATGTCTCCTTGTCCTTCCTGGAAAAAAAATAATAAATGCGTGTGCATGTACAGTATGTGTGTCTATGTCTGATCATATGATTGCGGTTTCATGCGGAAAAGTCTGAATGTTGTGTTTTACTGATCCTATTAATTGAATATGACCCTGAGGGTTTTTTTTTTTTTCTGTAACTCCCACAGCTTCAGAGATTAGACGGCAGAGGAACATGAAAGAAAACCTGTGTCTTTTTTTGTGTTGTTTGGGGCACTGTGTGCCTTTGCGTGGGATATGAAAAGTGCAGCCATCAGAGGAACCCTACAGCGAGGGACGTGGTCTGTTGAAAGAGTTTTTTTTTTTTTTTTTTCCTCAATCCCAGCCGTGTGAGGAATGATGCAAGCAATTTGAAATGGAGGCAGCGGGGGTCCTGGCCACTCATCAGAAGGAGTGACACAATCTTCCAAGTTCAACACATTTCTCCGGCCCTGCGGAGGGAATGATGTGGACATGTTTTGTCACAGTACTGTTGTAAGAGTTTGGATTGGAGTGGGACGGAGAAATGAGTATCCCATATGGGCTCAGATACGGTTTCACTCCAGGGCTGGAAAAGGCCAATTGCACATTTTTAGATGGAGAAAAATGGTGTGGGCGGCTGCACAACAAGCAACGAGAGGTCGTCTTCTTTTGCGGGACTTGTGAATTTGGATGGCTATATAGCGGATGGCTATAGTCATTCTTACTTCATCTGTCTTGCCTAATTGATTATTAATTGGAACACATCCATGACAAGGAAGCGGTGTCCTCCCAGGACTGAAAAGCCAAACATATTCAGTGTGCCGATAATGATAAAAAAAAAAAAAGAATCTGCACTACAGTCGTCAGAGACAAAATGACTGGTGTGATCACTAGACCACAACTTCATTTTGTCAGCTGATAAATGGCATGCCTCGTGGAAAACCTCACATACATACTGCAATAATATGCAGTGTATAATTGCCTTGTGAAATATAGAATTCAGAACACATGGCCCTCTGTGTTGCTATAGGAATGCATTATGCCCTTGAATATACACTACATTCCGCACAAGACAAAATGTCTATTATTCCTTATTTCTTTGTAGGAATGTCAGCTGAGGTGACATGCCATTGAATAATATTCATGTATAATCACATAAAATGTCTGTTCTTGGGGTTTTATGATGATGTTTTTCTATTGGACCAGATCATTTCAGCCATTGAAGGACAGACGGTTCATTGAAACTTCGGGGTAAAATATGCTTTCAAGGAGCATGAGTGTGATACGTTTGTCCCGTCTCATAAGTCGCAGTCCTTCCCCTCCTGGCCTCCGTCCGTCCTCCGTCCTGGAGCCCCGGTCTGGAACCTATTAGAGCAGGAATCTCCTGCAGCGCCGCGCCGGTGCGTTAGCATGCCCTCAGTGACAGGAAGGAGACACTGATTTAGTGCAACACACCCAGATATTTAACCTCACTCACTGGGAAGTCGTTGGGGAAGGTAAAAATGCTCTTCGGGAGTGTTGTTGTTTGTCACGGTGTGTGTCTGCGTGTGTAACGGCTGACGTCGGCGGCCGTGTGCGGTCCTAACAATCTGTCTCTCTCTCTCTCTCTCTCTCCCCATCAGGATGGCTGAGGTGTCACAAGAGGAGAAACTCCAGGCCATCGTTGTAAGTTTTGCATGTACGCACACACACGCACACACACACACAGAGTGCACATCAGGTTTTAATGACTCATCCTTTTAGATCCCATTTTCTGCCCCCCCATTCGTGGACATCTAAAGCGAATGCAGCAGCTCCAGCGACAAGGCCATTTTCTGTCTGTCCTTGTGTGTCTCCTCCCTTTTTCTCCTGAAAATAGTATATTGAGATCAAACTTCTAAATCTTCTCAGAACAAAAATGTGTGTATAACACGTATATTATGTAACATGTATCCCTGCAGCATTTCAAACATGCTCCTGATCTGACTTGATATTTGAATTGGGTATGTGCTCATCAATATACATTGACATACTATATCTATAGTCCAACTGATCTCACCATTCATTTATAAGCATTATTTATATGTGCGGTGTGTATATATATATATATATATTCATTTTTCATCTATGAATAACTTCAGTACCTTGTCTTACTAATGACACAGCATGGTGGTAGAGACACTGTGGTGATTATGTTCCCGGGTATTGTTTGTGCCGGTGAATGCAGACTAATCACGATGTGTCTGTTTTGGTAACAGGAGAAAAGGAAGAAGCAGACAGAGATCGAAAACAAGAGGAGGCAGCTGGATGACGACCGAAGGCAGCTCCAGCATCTCAAGGTGCCCCCCGCTTTTTTTTTTCTACTATAGTTGTGAACATGCGTTTAATTATAATTCGGTCACATGCTCGACATACACTTCATTTATATGTTTTCAGGTATTGAAAAATTGCCCTGGCTTGGGTTTTAATTGACACGGTGCACAACACACACACAGTCTCTTCAGATCTTTGGGACTTCCTGCCCCCCAATACACCAACACCCAAATGCTTTTGTGTGCCTCGTTGTGGGTTGGGGACACATGTTTCCATTTAACCTGTTATTTCCGTCTTAGGTAGCTCAGCTGCTGACGTCAGTTTGAATCCACGCTCGACATGCAACCCCTCGGTTGCAGTGAGTGAACTGGGAACCTCTTTGCCAAATCTAAATGTGTGTTTGAGCCATGGCACCGATAAGATTCCTGCAAAGGGTATCATAAACCACTACAAGCCTCCCCATAGCCCTTATCTTAACTGGGAACAAACTGATGGTCAGTCCCTGGTTGTCCCGCCCTACATGTGGACAGTGTTTGACACCCGCCCAACCCTTAAAACTCAGGAGTTAGTTTTCAAACATATCAGACCCTCAGAGTGAGATACTCCCCAACTGCTGCTGTGATGGAATGCTCAGTATGGACAGCAGATAACACCAGCAGCCTATTTGTATGCCGTATGCACACACACACACCGCCTAAAACACACACACACACACACTCGCACCATTATATCAGTGCCAAGGTGTGTTGGCGCTGTCAAAGCTATTTTGGCCTCAGACAATCCAGCAGGTCACAGATAAGAGCAAAGGTTGCGGCGAGTGTGTGCTCCCCGCGCAGACAATTGTGTGTTTGCGGTTAAGGTGCTCGTGACCTGTACGATCGGACCCCGCGTTTTTTTTTTTTTTCTTCCTCTATTTTCAGAGCAAACCTTTGTAAATGTGTCAGTGAAAGAGTGTGTGCGCGCGTGTGTGTGTGAGATGGTTTTTGTGTGCGCAGCTTCATAAAAGAACACAGAAGCCTCAGACAATGCGCAGGGCTTTGGCAGAGGAAACAGATTTTTGTCCCACTCCCACCAACAGGATACGGCTCGTACAGCCACCGCACCCCGCTTTCGTCTCACGCACACTCACACTCACACACAAAGGGAAGTGTAATAATGCTGTATAGGAGTATTAGAAGGCACTTTGCGCAAACCACATCAAGTATTGCTTTTTCAGAGGCGGTGTCCGAGTGGAAAACCCAATAAATATCTGTTTACACACGTTTTTATAACGGTGTACCTGCCCCAGCGTTGAGTCACATGTGTACACACAGACGCACTCACTCACTCCCCGTGCAGACGTGACTGAGCGATGAGGTAATGCAATGTTGTAAACACAGAACGGATTAATAGTGAGTTCTGTTTTTAATTAGCAAGCTGAGGCGAATATGATTATGCAAAACAAAATCCCTTTGATTAAAACCTCTGCATGGCAGCGCGGTATCTGAATGTGAAAAAACACACCACGATTAATGTTCCAAAAATGGACTAGCAGCCGATACCATTGACATGCTCTTGGCAAGTTATTAGTTTCTCAGGAATAGTTTATTTATTTACCACTTTTTATTTTTTCTGTTGTCATGTAACCATCGAGACAGATGTTCAGCATTTACTGTATAGATGGATGTCGGTTCTAAATCATGGCCAAAAAGAAAATGAATAGTTAATCCCCATCATTTTGAACCAGTCCCTTTAAAGCAAAAAAAAAACTTGTGAATCTTTTGAATGAAATTGTTTGGCACAATATGCCATTCATGCACTGGATAAAATGTATTTTTTAAGGAATTACAGTTTGACTTTGTAGAGGCTAAATAAATGTGGCACCCCGCGTCCCTACAGCTGCTCGGTACATTTGTGTGTGTGTCTGTTTTTGTGTGTGTGTGTGTGTGTGGGGGGGGGGGTTTTTGGGGTGGGGGGTGGGGGGGGGGGGGGGGGGGGGGGGGGGTCACAGTTCCGCCCTTTGTCTGCTACATTAGCAGCTTTTAGAACAATGGAGAGAGAGAGAGAGAGACGTAGTTTCAGCAGTGCCGCTTTACGACCGTCCACCCTGTCTGGTGCGCGTCGGCCCACGCGTGAGTTAGTGCATTAAGAGATGTCGGGCATCAGGGCAGTAAGGTGTGGCGAGAGGAGAGCGAGCGAGGGGGAAAGAGAGAGAGAGAGGGGGGGGGGGGGGGGGGGGGGGGGGGGGGGGGGGGGGGGGGGGGGGGGGGGGGGGGGGGGGGGGTTTAGATCCAGTGCCCAAGAGACCATGCAGGGCTGGGGTATGAGGAGTGTTGGATTACACGGAGGGAGTATGTGCGGTAAAGCACTCTGGGTGAATTCCTCCGTGATGAAAGCGAGAGTTAAAAGAGAACAACAGGCAACTTTCACCGGTAGAAACAGATAAACATAGACGGAAAACCGAGAGGGACACGCACCGTGACATTCACAAACCCCCGAGTTCACGAACTTTAAGGATGGATATGGACGTATGCGAGAGAGAGAGAGAGAGACAGAGAGAGAGGAAGGGGTGGAGGACTAGAAAAAAAAACGGGGGGGGGGTTGTGCTGGAGAAATTCTTGTTGCATCACCACAGAGGAATTTGCATCCAGCGCAGGTCCAGATTTTTCAGAGAAACTCAGGAAAACAAGATTTTTTTTTTTTCCTGCACTGTTCCATATGGGCCGGCAGCCTTGTCTTTTACTGCGTGGTCCAACAGCTGCGCTGGTATATTTACTTCCCAGCATGCCAAGGATTCGCTTTGATATTTGCGTGTATATACAAGCAGGGGGAATGTTGATTGTTCATAACGTACAAAATACAAATACATTTATATGGATTTGATGGGAACAATGAGGTGAAAATTTATTTATTTTTGTACCTGCATTTTTGTTTATGTTGAGTAGATATTTGTGTGTTATTTAACCAAACTAATTCTGTCAGAAAGAAATTGTAAAATACATTTTAAATAAATAAATAAAAACATTATCTAGTCACAGTTTACACGTTTAACTAGTAACTAGAGATATGCTTGTTGTTATTTGCAGACTACTGAAAACATTTGGTATGCTATATGATTTCAACTATTTGGGTTTTTTTTTTTTTATCTCTCGGGCACTGGATTTGAAATCCCCATGCTCAACTATGTATAATATAGGAATGTTATCTTATCTAACTTTGGCTTATTTTCTGGTCCGTGCCAGAAGGCCTGATGCTCTGGCCCGGCGCCATATTCCACTTGGCAACAACACGTTGGCAGAAGTCGGCGAGTGTGACAGAATCGCTGAGTAGCCGACGAGCAGTGCAGGCGCTTCCCGGGATATTTGAGTTGTCGATCAGGGCAAGATTAGGGCTTGTCGTTCTCATTAAAAGTGCCACTAATCTGCTCGGCAAGAAATGACTCGTTAATGTAAAGGGGAGATAATGGAGCATTGAGGGAGATTGAAGCACATTGATTAATTGATTGATTTATTTGAATTATAGAACACATGCCCGCTCGTACAACAAAAACATGGAGGGTTCAATAAAGAAATCATCTCTCTTACCTTTTCTTTCTTTTTCCTTTCCCCTCGCAGTCGAAGGCGTTGAGGGAGCGCTGGTTGTTAGACGGCGCTCCAGCCGAGGAGGAGACTCAGCAGCGTCTGCATGAGGACGAGGTGAAGACCAAACTTCTGGAGCAGGTCATCCTCAGGTCGGTACCGTAACACCTCTGCACGTTCACTTCCATTTTGAAGAACATTTTCGAGAACTGCATTCTCGCATGTCTTTAAACCACATCAGTATCGACCATGGACTTGCATTGGAGACAGGGGAAGTTGGTGTCATTATGATGATGATTTGTTGATATGAAGATTTTGTGTGGGATTGGTGACAAATCTCAAGAAATGCCTTTTGAATCATTTATTCTAGCGACCAGTAATTTAGTTGTTTTTCTCTTTTCAGTGTGCATGCTCCAAATCCAAGCATAAATTGATGGCATATGTGGAGCTACTTGTCATTATTTGTACTTTTTTTGTTTTGTTGTAAAGTATGTTTTCTGTGGTGCAGAGGAATTGCCTATTCCTTTCAGCAAATAACACAAATGTTGTGTATGTGTGCGTGTTCTCGGGCCAGGCTGGAGCAAGAGATCGAAGAGCTGGAGACGGGCGAGCCAGCAAATAAGGGTGTGGCCAAAGAAAATGGAGGTAAGTTTGGTCACCATAGCAACATACCGTCACACAGGAAACCATGGCAACACAGCCTTAACACCAGTGTCACAAAGAGATAGTGAGCTAATAAAGGCAGCCTTTATTAGGCTCCTCTCTGCCGGGGGGCCATTAAAACAATATTTCCTTTCTTTCTTTGTACCCTGACCACCCTCTCTCCTTCTGCACCCTCCTGACCTCTCCGTGATACTTTGGCGCCCCCCGTAGGTGAAAATGGAGTAGTGCAGACCTCCGGTCAGACCCCCAAGAGGGAGGTGACAGGGATTGAGGCCAAGCTGCTGGGTCCCAGTCCCGACCAAGCTAGCGAGGACAACCCTGTCACCTTGGTGTTCATGGGCTACAAAACCGTGGAGGAGGAGCAGGAGAGCCGCACGGCCCTGGGGATGGAAGGGGTGGACGGCAACGTGAAGGCCGAGTTTGTTGTGATTGAGGATGGGGAGGGGAAAGCGGGAGGAGAGGGCGCCACGGAGGAGCAGGCTCCGCCCAACGGAAGCATGGCCGAGAAAGAGAAGGCCAACGGAGGTGGGGAGGAGGGGGAGAAGGAAGAGGAGAAGAAACAGACCTGCAAGTGCTGCACGGTCATGTGAGCTGTGTGTGTCTGTTTGTGTGCGTGCGGATGTGAGTCTGAGTGTGTGTGTGTGCTTGTGTGAGTGAGTGCGCGCGTGGCTGTGTGTGTTTGATTGAGTGTAAGGATGAATACACACCTGCAAATGCTTATATGTGCAATTGCATGTGTGTGTGTACACGTGGGTGTGTTTGTGTGTGTCAGGACTGGGGGGAAAAAATCTAAAAAACAAAAGCCGAAGTACACAGCCAATATACCAACAATGAGAGCCAATACAAGCTCTAGCTACAACAACAAGAACCACAAAGACTCATGAGTACACTTTAATCTGTATACTTTCTCCGATACGTATTTGACTTTTGATTTCTATTGATATTTTTCTATTTTTCTGTCTTGACATTTATATTGTATTCCGTAAGTATATCTTTATTATGGGACTGTGTACTGTAAGTTCATTGTTATTATTGTTGGGGAAAAATGAAACTGTATTAGCTCTCTGGATTGTACTACGACCCACTGGGGGGAAATCTGGAAACTTAATTTCATTTAAGTAAAAAAAAAAACATCAAACTATGAAGGACACAGATAATTCAAAATATATAAACATATATATTTCTCTGTGTAGGCCTACCAACTATTTATCAGTCCATTTCATATTACAATATTGTCCAAGACATTATTTGAAATAGTATTTTAATATATTGATATGAAATTATGTTTTATACAATGTATTTATTGTTTTTGGTTCTCTATATCATCTCCAACCATTAACTGCATGTAAGCTTATAAGCACTACCAGATCCGCGTAACCAATCATTACAAAGTGTCTGTGCTTTCTTAGACTCATATGTGCTCATATCTTTAGCCACACAAGTCTCTCTCTATCAGTATCAGTAAATATGATTGGCCGTGTTCTAGAGATATGCATTCATGTTTTAATAGGAAAGCACAGCGCGGAGACGAGAGGTCAATTTAGAACACTGACCATGTTGCAAGCTGAATTGGCTTTCTCTTAGATGCTCTATGTGACACGTGTACATGAAGATCACAGCTTTTTCTGCTCTTTTGTCTTTTTGAAAGGAGATAGGCGCACTTGCTTTCACGATCGCGATCCGCTCATTGCACATGGATTAGAAAAAAACGCTTTGAGGACTTGGCTCACTCAATGTAAATCTTCTGAGGTAGCACTGCATGACGCCCTGCAACATAATTGACTGTCTTGTCACCCGTCAGGTCATGGTTATTATTATTATTTTTTTTATTATTATTATTATACGCTGTCACGTTCACATGAATGTAAAACCCAGGGGTTAAATTGGGATTCGCTCTTCTGCAACAAGAAGAGCTTGCTGGTCTCACTTAAAAAAAAAACTAAAAGGAGGTTTCTGTCTCTTTATGAACCAAATAAAATCTGATGATTATGTTATTTCACTGTGTTGGTCGGCTGCTGGTTTCTCTCCTCCTCGCTCCCAGTTTAACCCCTGACGCTTGCTCTGCATCCCTGGCCCCCATTAGTACTTGGAATTCATTTTCAGATTTAACTTCTTGGAATAGACTTTTTTTTTTAAAGAATCTCTGGTGACCTTAAATCCTTGAACTTCTTCAGACTAAGAATAATATTACAACAATATTAAAATAATCATTTTGCCAAGGTACCCAGTACCTTGGCACAGCTTTAGAGATATTATTGAATTATTAATAAGCTCTATTCTGTGAGAAAAAAAATACATTACAAAAAAACATATGTACTATGTTGCAATTCCAAGCCCTGAAAGCTTATTTAAAATGTCGGTAGTTGTTTTTTTATTTGTTTAGCAGACAGTGGTGGACTTGGAGGGTCTAGGTAAGTGATGCCGTGCCACCAGTGCTTCTGCTCATGTTCCCCTCGTGACTCATCTACGTTGTTTCATTTATCACACCGTTTCATCCTCTTCCTTTAACACACACAGCCCCACCTCCAATGCTCGGAGACACACAGTGGAAGAAAAAAACCTCTGAAGTCGGTGCTAATCTCTATGCTCGTCTAACTCTCTCTATCCACCAACTTTTATTCTGCTCATCCCCCTCTGTCTTAACACAGCTCGCTGGTTAGGGGGATTGTGGGGAATCTACTGCCTCCTGCGTGGACTCGTTGAATATGAGAGTCTCTTGCGACCTTCAGTGCCAGATGCATTTTACTCTCGAGTCCTTTGCCTTCATTTACCACCAGAGGATCCCTTCTAACATTCCATTAGGAGGTCAACAGGCGTGGACGGATGAAATATAGTCTATGCTTCCCATATGTACAGTTCCACTGTAATTGGACGACTTGCAGCAGTGTTTTTTGTTTGATTGACTCTCGTGTTTCTTTTCTTTCCTATGGCCTCTTTGCAAGGCATTATATTGTATTTGATGTGTGTATTTTTAAAAAGAAAATAAGTGTATTGTTGGTGCCTTTGTCGGGTTCAGTTGGTGAGACGTGTCTGTCTGCCGTCATTTTTAGGCAGGGTTTTTTTCTTGCTCTGCCCCTGGTCATGCTGACCCACTGGAAACACTGCCTTTTACTCTGGACTGTCACTACACAAGTGTAGTAGAACATTACACGTGCTCCGTATCTAAAAATAAGTGCAGCTCAGATGGTAGGTAATATGCAGACTACTGTTGATGTCTTGAGAAAAAATTGTATTCCGTACCCTAGTTTTTCTTTTTTTTTATGACACACATACAAAAACCCTAATCAATAGCAAACTCATGGGTAATGTTTTTAAAACATTTTGGGGGATACAACCTTTATGCAGGAGATTAACTGTCAGTCTATGTATATACAATCTATACACATGTACATCTTGTGTGTGTATTAAACAGGGAACAGAAACGTGTATTTGTTTAGCTAAAGCTTTGCTTAATATTGGGTCTCTGGGACAGCAGCAGAAAAAACAACCTTGTTGTGTTAGACCAATGCCTGTTCATCTATTCTGTGGTTGTCTAAGTGTTTAATCTTGAATAAAACTACTGTTTGTTTACAGCAAGTCAGACAAAGTGTGTATGTAATTAACAAAATGTATGCACACTATAGATAGCACATCATTTGGCCATCATAGCTGATGGAGCTGGATATACAGCCTTCAAAGTAGAGATTAAAGTTGGCTTTGGTATTTTGTAAAGTGCACTACCGAAACCATTCCACTAGAGGGCGTATGTCTACTGTTTGGGAAATGAAGCTTGTTATTCTTGCCAAATATACTGTTAATCCTGTGTATGTGCACGTGTGTGTATCAGAGAGAGAGAGGCTGAATTTGAGAGACAAAGGAGTGGCAATGAAAAGAGGCATTCATCAACAACAACAGCGGCCGCAGCTATAATTAAATTTCTTTATACTGCAGCAGCACTGATAAACAGCATTTTGAGCCAGTTCTGAATGTGTGTAGAGATGTAGATTAACTGTTCCACATGACAACACAGAGACAATATTGTGTGCTGTTTTTAGGTCACACCCCTGAATGCTTTTCCATACTCTCACACAAGCACGAATGCAAAAACATTAATATCCTGGATTGGACTGGTGGAATATAAAAAGTCACGGGGAATGGAAAGGAAATGGATTCATTTTAGATGAATTTGAAAGGAAAGAGGAAATTCCATTTCTGGAGTAAGAAGACCTAACACACACATGTGTTAGGTCTTCTTACTCCAGTGTTAGGTCTTCTTACACCCTGTGGGCCTGAAGCAAAATTGAACTGCTGCTATGGTAACGGGCACAAGTAATTACCTTTCCACTGTGATTAGTTTGTTTAATGTAATCCTCAGCTACCCCAGTAGACACAAATTAGGAAGGCCAAAACCATAGTGTAACAAAAAAAATAAAACTAAATCAACTTAAATATACAACCTCTCCACCCGGCCCCAGCCCCCAGAAAACGACCTTCCTTTTTTATTTGTCCAATAAACTTCTGGGCAACGATGAGACATCTTATTCACACGCACCCCTAATTGAGTGACTGCTATCATTCATCATGTCATCTCATAGCCACAACACAATAGTAAAAACTGTTTTAACTGAATACATCAAAAACATGTATCCTCCCCCTCCCCCTCATCTTCTATTTGGATCAATTTTTAAACGCTATTGGCAACAAAATAACCGAGGAAAACTATTTTGCATTTAAGATAAACATAATTTGTTAAACAGGTTTATAAGATGTGATCATGTTGCCTGTGGTCCTCTACTTTTCATGGCACATATTTCAACTGTTTATGCTTAATAAGTGTGTACATACCCGTGTTTACATTACCTACACTACTCTTCCAGTAATACCAACAAACTTTTGTGTGTTTGACCTCGTTGGTTTTACCTATAGAAAACCTTTTTGGGGGCTGACAAGCTACAGTATCAGGGCAATTACCATCTGAATGGTGTTGTCTCCACCTACGCCATTTGTGTAGGCCATGCAAAAACACTGATCTAATCAGTCTGTGAATTTGAATACGTCCTCACAATGTTGATCAGTGAGACTTTGTGTGATTCTGCAGTCGAATTAGATGTGTATCAGTTTTGTTGCAGACTATGACGATCTATAACACTGACACATGAATTAGTGCACAGAAGATCAGGTTATTCCCTCTCGATTCTGTTTACATTCAACCCAAGAAATACCAAACCTGAAGATGTTTTAGATTATCTGGTGCCAGAATTATTTATTTCCCTTTTCCTTTTATGATAAACTGACTTTTAAAAACGTGGGTGTTCAGCAGAAATGTTGATAATATATTGATCAATCAATATAATTGGCCAGGCATGACTTGTTGTGCTTCGAAGCTCGTGAGGTGGAACGTGTTGTGTTCTGAAGTTGTGAGACTTCAGGCGCAACCATCTCCGTGCTGGAAATTTGCCGCGGCTCTCTTCCTGCCTCAGAGTGACGTGCGTCGGGTCCAATGAGCGGCCGTGGCCGCGGAATGTCTCCGCCCACATCTGGCTCCTGTAGGCCGCGGACTAATCAGCGCTCGCCTCCGCGCGTTCAGCCATTTTGTAAGAAAATCAAGAGAGCGCGCCGCCCTACCTTCTCCTCAGACCTGCAGTTTGTTTCTTGTGCAATGGACGGGTAAGAGAAAAAGAACCACACGACACACTGTTTTTTACTCACTAATCCACCACTGAGTGACCTATTTTAATGTGTAGCGTTGTTATTAAACCACCGGTGTACCTATAGTTGTGTTGTACAACACTTTGTCCGGGAAAGTTAACTTGAAATTGTTTTTCAGGGAAATACATGCAACAGTTAGCAAGGAGCGCAGGCTAGCTTGCTTCCGCTAGCTAACAAATGTTAATTGTGTTCGACGGTTATTTTTTAACCTTTTATCTCGTTTGAAGACAATAACGAAAATGAAACGTAACTGTCTGTGTGCAGAATGGAAGATGGGGTCAAACTTTGTGGTTTAGTGAACACTATGGTAGCACGGTGACTTTATTGGCCAACTGTTACCGCTGTAACTAGGTTTCACGGGAACTAGCTAAAGCAACGTGTCTCATTTCCGCATTCATTTGTCCGCGGAGTGCCATGTTGAAGATGTCTGGCCTGAACAGTTTGTGTTGACTCAACCAGAGAAGTCTCTACCTGATTTTTTATTTATTTACGGGGTACGCAAAACAATTTGGGTTTGTTTCGTTAAAACGCATTGTCGCCTTTATGTCACCTGAAATTGACAGTTTACAGCAGTTTGAAAAAACGAGCGTACGCAGATGTGTGTTCGTTCTGCGACTCGTTTATTATAAATACGTGGAACTCACGTTATTTGTGATACTCAATGTGATTTTGTGTTTGTTTTGTAGCCGCCTAGACGCTGACTTGTATCCTCTGGGATCCGGCTACGTCCCTGAAATTGAGTAAGTATTTCTTAAATGATTGCATTATCAACTAATTTGTCTCTGTGTTGTAATATCTGTATGGGGCCCGTTTCCTTTTTCCTACAGCATTAATATTGTCTGTTGAATGCTGTGCTGTTGCTGTGTTCTTAAACATAATCACATGAATATGATCATATTTAATTTAATTTCCTGTCGTATTAACAATGTTTTCTCTTTCACAGAAGTGTCCATGACATATCAGTTGGCACAAAGGTAAGCCATATTTAATTCATTTCTGTTTGCTTATACTTTTCCTTATTTCATTAATAAGGAATGGCACGTAATTACCGTGGGTTAAAACTTGGCACAAATTAGATAAAACTACATCCTTTGATTGTGTAGAGCACAGAGCATGTCTTATTGGGTTACTATTACTACTTCTGTCCTTAATAGCTCTTAGATAGGTTTTCTTTGTATTTACATATTTCAAACTGTGTATTGACTTTCTGGATATGTGCCATTGCAGCTAAATAGGTTTCATGGCAAGTGTGAGTGGAGATGGAAAAGAACTGAGTTGATACAAGGGCTTCCTCTATAATTACAGAAGTGCTGTGTAAAGCCATTACTCATGTATAACAAGTTTGCAGTTGCTGGCTGACTCTCCTTTTTAAAGATTTATGAAAGGCAACCTTATGGTCAGTGTATAGAGATATCAACTCTCCGGACTTTTGATAATTCTATTAGAATAGATTTTGGATAATCTGAGCTGGGGCTTTGTTTTCCTTCCCTGTTCCTGTTGGATTGTTTGGGAAATGGAACTTCCTGTTTATTCTCGGTGTTCTTTAATAGGCTGTTAGCCTTGGTGGAATGTTAAGAAAGTCGCTGAATTCTGCCCAACGGCTTGATATTATTCGCTCTTGTTTCTTACTCTCAACCAGCATGAGTAAAACACAACCAGTGTTCAGTTCTGCTGATGCAACTGAATATGTGAGTGTTTAAACATGTCAAAGAAAAACATATCTCTTTTTTTGAACACCTCTGTTAACTTTGGTGTAATAAAAATACCTATCTCTGGAGTAATCCCTGGTAACAGTGCCTAGGGCAGCTATGTGTGGGTGGGGTAATTGATCAGAGTTTCAAACTGTAGCCATCCTCTCAGCCAAAGGTCCCCGCACTGTTTAAACAAGGTCTCTAGTACATTCACCCGTAACAGGGACACACCCCGCCCCCCTCTTCAATGCAGTTTGACCTGCTGTTGGTCAACATGCTTAACAAAGCCCCATTCAACGGCTGATGATCGACGATCAGGATTTCTCCCCGGCTTGATTCTTGCTTGAACTTTTCCTGTTTTTTTCGGGATTTGATATGCTGCGGTAATGGTGATGCTGCTTTATGGAGCCACGCCATGCTGGAATCTGTAATTATTCTGTCTGGGCAGAGTGTCTGGCATTCCGCGGTCACATTCCAATCTTCCCCTCCAGCCCCCCTGGTGAGGCACGGCTCCCTGCCCCCTCCACTGATGGAGGCTGATCACACAGGCATGTCTATACCTGTGCTCCTGTCCTTTGTGCGATTCCTGAAAATGTATGCCTCCCAACACCCCTGCAGAAGCTGATTTATGGTCGCTTGCAGACATAAGTAGAAATTAACTGGCTTTAAATTCTGTGCATGGTCATGTTTTTGATGCAATGAAACCCAGGTGTGGTTTAATGTGTATGGAATGAGGAAATCGCCTCTGGTCCATATTCCCTTTTAGACCCAGACTGCACATTATGGGAAATGAGACTCCTGTGTATTTTGTTTGGGGGCAGATCTAGGTGTTATACAAACCCCTGCAGAGATGCACATTGCTTTTACTCAGAAAACTGTGTAAAATAATGCAGGCCTTTTTTATAAACACCCATTGTCAAGAAAGGGAAGTTGCTTTGCAGTTTGCGGATACGTTCCAGCACTGAAGGTTACTTATTATACCGTCATCATCTTGTGCAAACAAAGGATCTAAGCAAATCAGCATGCATTTAGTGGGTTTGTGTTGAAACTGGGTTTGGAGTTCACCAAAACCCTTACAAGTTCTCTCTTTCTTCCACTCTTCCCATCTGTGTGACACATTTCCACTCTAAACCACAATTCCTCCCAAAGCTATAGGTATATTATGCAGTGGGTTCTTACAGTGCTTTGTTGTCCATGTGACTTGATGTTTCTGCTCTGCACTGTGGACTCTCTCAGCTCTGTGGTTATTAATATAATGAGGAAGAAGGTGGAGAGAGAGAGTCCAACCAGAACAGTAACCATCAGTTAGAACAGGAAGTTAGTAAAACCCTGGAAGCAGGCCTGATGTAGCTGCTTTTCCCGTTTGGAGTTGGTCTGCTGACTGATAATGTGACACAGCCCACACATGGCCGCCGAGTCAGACCGGAGCCATTTCCTCGCTCCTGGCTCGTTTATCTTGCACAAATATTGTTTGAACATTTTTTTCCCACCAAGCAGAACAGGCCACTCTAATCTGTTTCTTGTAGTCTCTGTTGTGAATCCCCACAATATTCTTATTTTTACGATTAGACCAGAATAATGTTTATAATGTTGACTTAATATTTCCTATTGAGAGATTGTCTCATGTTTTCTCTACTCGCAGCCAGTGCTTACCAAGTGATAATCCCATCATTTTGAGTCTCGTCACAGGGAGGCTTTCTGCCTCTTCCGCATTTAGGCAATCTTAGCCCAATGGTTGCATTTTTTCTGTACACATTCCATTTTCTATTGTTTGGTTCATGATCCAGAAGCAAAAGGAATGTCTCTTGTAGCTTTAAAATTGTGGTTAAGATGGCAGACTATGTTGTCATAGGCTTTAGAGTGAGAGACGGAGTCAGCCAAACCATCTGGAAGTCAAAGGGTAGTTTATACTACTGCTGCAGTGTCGCACTCTCATATCCCAGGATCCCTCACCACCCCTTTAAAGGACGTAGAGGCACCACCAAATGTTTATTCTCCGATAACCCTTTTCCTGCCTTTCATGTGTTGGAAGTTGCTGCCTGAATAGGAATTTTGCAAATAACTTCGCAATAGCGGCATCACCACCGCGTATCCAATTTCATTTTCATATTTCTCTCAATCTCTCTCAATGGTGGCTGTTCTTCTCTACCACTACTTGTGCATTTGTAGGCTGAAGTAAAATATTAACATTGGTCTTTCTGAGATGAAAGCAGCGGCAGTGAAGAACATAAACATTGTTTACCAGTCGCCAACAAAAAGAGGGAGAGAAAACACTGCAGGGCCAAAACCAGAAGGTCACATACCGCAACTGTTAAAAGGCTAAAGAGAATAAACTTAACCGAAGCGACTCCTGAGATTAAAGCGCTGGCCGTAGTGGACCTCAAGTTGTTTGCCAACTTCCAACAAACAATAGAAGGAAAGTCAGGGGATTCACGGCATTCAGAAGAATACCAGCAAACCTGCAAGACGGGTTGTTGTTAAAACACTGCAGGGCCCTTCAACCGCCAGAGAGTCCTCTGCACTCCATATGCGTGTGTGCTGCTGTGTAACAATGCCCCTAGTCTGAGCCTGAACAGGGCCGTCATTGTGGCGTGCTGTAGAGCTTAGGCTGCTGAGCCACTTCTTGTGACTGCAATACTTCATCTGTCGCACAAACACACACGGCCCAGAAACAGCACTTTATGACTACTTAAGTGAGAGAGCGCGCGGCTGGACGAGGCTCTTTAAACATGACACTAAACCAGTGTGAGCAGGCAGTAACTCCGTCTTGTTTTCCCACCCAGGGGGGTTCGGTGGTTTATTCTTCCTTTCAGTATAGAGTTATGAGAAGATGGGCTGTGACGGACAGCAGCTTTCAAGCCAAGCTGGTTTTGATGACTCGTTTGCCTCGAGCTGAATAGCTGCAGCTCCTCCTCCAGTGCGATTGGTATTATGACAGTTTGGCACATTGTCCAGAACAAGCAATAACGACATGAGTCTGTCACATTTTAATGGTGTAGTGCTGTCTAAAAATAAATAAAATGCAGTGGTAATATGTGATTATGATAGGAAGTCGCAGTTCTCCGCTGAATTTCTCTTGGTAGGAGTACTGCTCAAGCGTGTTTGCTGGATCCTCTTTTGCTTATCAGATTACTTCCTCCTTTATCACACAATGGCTCGGTAATATGAGAGCTGTGCTCTGCACCTGTGCCGTCGTTGGTGCATGCACTGAAGTAAACCATTGTTTTCTCTCCTTCTGCAGAGGGGATCCGACGAACTCTTTTCTTCCTGCATATCCAACGGGCCCTATATCATGAACTCAGGTAGGGGGGTTGCCGAGGATGGGCGAATCCCTTTTTCATTGAAGTGCTTGTCTTGTCTGTGTTGTTTGCGTTGCCATGACAATCAATCCATTATTCAAGAGGAACCAGAGCCTTCTGTTGCCTTCCTGATTGTATCTGCGTCTGTTTTCTCCTGCAGCCAATGGCAACGACAGCAAAAAATTCAAAGGTGACGTCCGCAGCCCTGGTGTCCCGTCACGTGTGGTCCACGTACGCAAGCTTCCCAACGACATAAACGAGGCTGAGGTTATTGGCCTGGGTTTGCCTTTCGGGAAGGTCACTAATCTGCTCATGCTGAAAGGGAAAAACCAGGTAAGTGGCGATAAATGCTGGCCTGCTCACCAAACCTCCTGGTGCCTCACACTCCTGGATTAGGCCCCAGACAAGGAAATGCTTTTCTACTCTTATGTCCTGACCCAAATATTATAAACTCATTTTTCATATCCTTGTGGTTTAGTTGGTACAGAGGCAATTCTTGTTTCGATTTCCCTAAAGAAGCCCCTCAATCCCTCTTAAATTGAGTGTCTTTTTTTTTCTTTCTTTTTTTAACTCTCGTATCTTTGACCAAAAATGTCCAACAATAAAAATGTTGACTTGCAAGAGAGAATAATATTGCAATTAATAAGAACAGTTGACAACAGCTGTATCAACAACTGCCTTAGTTTGGAACCTTACTGAACATGATGGGGGGGCGGGGGGGGGAGAACTGGACACTAAATGTGCCTTTATTTTTTGGTGTAGGCGTTCCTCGAAATGAACAGCGAGGAGTGTGCACAGACAATGGTGAGCTACTACTCCTCCGTCACCCCCATCATCAGAAACCACCCCATCTACATGCAATACTCGACCCACAAGGAGCTCAAGACGGACAACTCCCCTAACCAAGTGGTAAACGCTCATTATAGCCACTCTTGCCTTTCATATTGGCTGTCTAATGTTGTCTATCCATGTTAAGACGTTCCCGTGACTTTCCCTTCTCAGCGTGCACAGGCGGCTCTGCAGGCAGTCAATGCTCTGCACGGAGGTGGGATGGGAGCCATGGCCATTGCCACAGATGCGGCCAGCATGGGAGGAGCAGGGGCTCAAAGCCCTGTGCTCAGAGTCATTGTGGAAAACCTCTTCTACCCCGTCACCCTGGATGTGCTACACCAGGTATGGGCAGATTTTGAAGTTTAAATGTGGTTTACAATGAGAAATTTTTTCAGAACACAACATTTCTCCCACAGCCTTTAGCAAAATCAAACTTTCACACAAGATTATCGTGTTGATGTGTAGATTTCACTTTTTTCTGCTGCTCTCTGATGCCTACTAGCCAAATTTAGTCCGTTTTTCTAACATTGCAATTTAAAATTTCCTCCCTCCACAGATTTTCTCCAAATTTGGTACTGTGCTCAAGATCATCACTTTCACTAAAAACAACCAGTTCCAGGCTCTGATCCAGTATGCCGATGCCATGACCGCCCAACACGCTAAACTGGTAGGACTGGAATTACTTTTGTTTCTTGTCATGATAGTAGATCATTGGCAGGCTTTTCACATTCAGTAGGTTTAACCCTGTGCATGAGCAATGTACCCAGTGGAATCATTCAACTGTAGATTCAATCCAAGATGTAAATGACGCCTATCCCCATCTTCCCCAGTCCCTGGATGGACAGAACATCTACAATGCCTGCTGCACCCTGAGAATCAGCTTCTCTAAGCTCACCAGCCTCAATGTCAAGTACAACAACGACAAGAGCCGGGACTACACCCGGCCCGACCTCCCAAATGCAGATTCACAGCCCTCTCTGGATCACCAGGCCATGGCTGCTGCATTTGGTAAGATTTTGACATGATTCAAGAACTTTTTTATTTTTACTATTGTTCTAAGAACACATTTAAGGGATCTATTTTCTTTTCTTTCTTTTTTTTGCAGCACCCGGCCTAATCTCCGCTTCTCCCTATGGTGGAGCACATGCCTTCCCCCCAACCTTTGCCATCCAACATGCAGGTCAGTACTCAAAATTTGATCTGAACCCTGCCATTCACCACTGGCAGATATTCTTACTTCAAGTATTTTGATAGCTATATACAGTAAAATCAATTGAAATGTAGATATGTTTTCCCCGTACTTAGGCATGTCGATGCCTGGCATGCCCAGTGCCTTGGCGTCCCTGGGAGTGGGTCACGGCGGCATGGCGGCCGCAGCGGCGGCTGCCAGCCGGCTCGGCCTGTCAGGGCTAACTGCTGCTGGGGGACACAATGTCATGTTGGTCAGCAATCTCAACCCTGAGGTCAGTACACTATACATTGCTTAATCGGATTTACATTGGGTCAGTGCAGTGCTGAGCAATATTATAATAATAGTGTTTATTGTTTATACTATGATTTATGGATCCGTTTGTTTGAGAGATATCTGCGTTTTGCCCCCCCCTCCCTCATCACCCCCATTCGATTAGGTTTATTGCCCTGACCGCTGATTTTGAATTAAAGGGGGTTATCGAGACCAAAGCTCTTCTCTTTCAGGAACTCTCTGTGTTTGACCAAACCTGCTGCATTTCTGACCTGCCACTTTGCTCACTGTGAATTTAAAGTTTATTCAAAACACTAACTTCTTTTTTTTTTTAACTTACCATTTCATATCTTCATTTTTTGTCCATTAGTTGAAATCATTCTTGAGTTGTTGGAGAGACAATATTACTTTGTATTTAATTAAGATACATGTCCATTATGTAGGTACTTCTTTATACATTTAGTCCGTAGACTGTATAAATATTCTGTTGCACTCATTACACCTACTGTAGTTATTACATTAAACATTTAAGTGGGTTTATTGTAATTATATATATATATATATAATACTCCATTCAGATTTGTCGTAATATAATGTTATTTTAACAATTTAAACAAAAATAGCCTGTAGTCCAAAAGTACATATTGTCTCTGCCTTTTTCTGTATTTCATTGTTAATCTTTTTTTCTCTTCTTTTTTCTTCTAGTGTTCCCATAGTGACAATGCATTTTAATTTAGCCAGTTCTACTGTCTGAAGCACTACATTTCTTTGTGTATACTGACCTTGTTTTTTTTTTTACTTCCTTTTTCTCTCTCTTCTTTCTCTGTCCCCCTCTCCCTCTTTTTTTGTTTTAAAACACCCTCAACCTCAACTCTTGCCAACTGACTGCACGCCCCATGACCAATTGTTCCCTCTGTCCTCCTCTCCCCTCTGCCACCACTGTCACTACTACGACCACTCCCCCCCACATTCATTCTCCCCCATTTGGACATCACCCACAAATTGGCATCACAAAAAACACCACATTGGCACCACCCTGGTCCCCTTCATTTTGCCACCATCTGTCCTTCCACCAACCTCATCTTGTCTATCTGTCCTCTTCCCCCTCTCTCACGCTGTTTGAACCCTCTTCTCCTCCTCCTCTTGTCCCCTCTTCATTCTCCTCGTCCCTCATGCCTCTCCTTCCTCCATGGTACTGTGGCCTTCCTGTGGACCCTCGCTGCCTGTGGCCTGCGGACATGTCCCGACTCCACTCCACTGTCCTCCACTCCGCTCCGTCTCTTTCCCCTGTCCCCTGTTCCCTCTCCCCCTTTTTGGCCCCCTGACCCGCTGCTCCCCCTGCTGTCTCTAAAGAGCGTTACGCCACACTGCCTCTTTATTCTTTTCGGTACGTTATCATCCTTTCATCTCCTTTTTTTATTACTACTGTTACCTGGCAAGGTGGGCATGTCTTGTCTCATGTTGTTGGCTTTAACCACTGATGACTCATCATCAGGCTACAGGGCTATGAAGGGTGGGGGAGTCTTGTTTGTTTTGGGGGTTTGTATGACCTGTGTGGTTGTTGTGGGTTTGTGTAGGGGGAAGTAAGGTGAGAACGCCACACAAAGCTGCAGCATTTCATTTCATTTAGAAACTTTTCTTTAAGTGTCTATGGGCAAAAGGTGTTAACAGATTATTATTTTCAAAGGGTACAAACACAATGCCTCATAAAGGTAATGGTCCACAAAGTAGAAACGCAGGCATGATTTTGGTCAGCAGTGAGGCTAAATGCCTTTCTAAATTCTATAGTCAATTTTAACAATTTATTCATTTATGCACTGCCCACATTTTAATTTAGTTAATTTTATTTGACCGTGGTTGCCTTGAGTCACTCAGCAACACTATGCAAAAGATGAAATGCTGCATCTCTTAGTGATTGTGAGTTGACATATCCCTTGGATAATGTCGCCATATTATTGTTTTGCAATTTCTCAATTGCTCTAATGTAGATATGTGCATGTTCAGCTTATTCCTGCACGTCTCTCAGGCCTTCAAGTTAATCAACATAATCAATTTTGGTCTCTGCAGATTCATTAAATTTCTTCCCCCCCTTTCATATCATTTACTCTACTTCGCAGGCAAAACTGTTAGCTCAACTGTCAGCATCTTTGTAATTGTTATCTAAGGGGGCTTATGTAGTTTTAGTTTTAGAAATGAAACGCAGAATGGAACAGAACATTTATTTTGTAGCCTAACTATTAGTTTGTAATCAGAAAGTGCTCATATAGGAGCGATACAAGTATTTGTCTGATTTGACGTTTTCTTGCTGTGATTGGTTGTGTGGTTCTGTTGAGGCTGCGTTGGCCGTGGTTGCACTTGTGTTGTGACACCGTCCTCTGCTTCCCTAGGTGTTTATGGCGATGTGATGAGGGTGAAGATCCTGTTCAATAAAAAGGAGAATGCTCTGATCCAGATGTCTGATGGCACACAAGCCCAGCTAGGTAACTAACCTCCAGATCATTCCCCCCCTTTCTTTTGAACCTGTCTATATGTCCTGTATATATTGTCTAATGTTGTTTTTCTTTATTTGACAATATATCATTTTCAGTCTTTGTCTAAGGATCTAAATTGAACAATTGGTACAGATTATACCTATAATACTTTCTATGATAAGTAGCTGATTTCTTGTATAGGTTTCTTGTCTTTGTTTTCATTTTACTGAATAATTTAGATCATGTTTTCAGACAATGTATATATATTTATCAAGAACAGAAGAATCAAAGTTTTAGGTTCAGGGAAATATTCTAAAATCCATCAAGGGCCTTTGTTAAAATTCCAGTAGAAATAATTCTAGCTGAAACGCAGAAACCTAGTCCAAAAATGCATCTTGTTTTAAAACAGTGTGTGTAAGCCAAGCTTACTGTGTATATGGGTCGCCTTTTCATTTGATTTCATAATTGATATGGTGTTAATGTTTGTCAGCTATGAGCCACTTAAATGGCCAGAGGCTCCACGGCAGGGCCATGCGTGTGACTCTGTCGAAGCACACCACCGTGCAGCTGCCCAGAGAAGGCCACGAGGAACAGGGCCTGACAAAGGACTACGGCAACTCACCGCTGCACCGCTTCAAGAAGCCCGGCTCCAAAAATTACTCCAACATCTTCCCACCCTCTGCAACACTCCACCTCTCCAACATACCGTGAGTGATCTAAGCTTTTTCCCTTGTAGTCCTGACCCATATCTATTTAGTGCGTTGGATTTGAGAAGTAATGACAGTATAATTTAAATGTGTTGCTCCACAGGTTCCTTTCTATATGTAACCATTAATCTTGTACCTTGTTTTACTGTTGCAAATAGAACTGATACATATACTTTTTTTGTCTCCTCTCTGTTTTTAGGCCTGCAGTGGTGGAGGATGACCTCAGGAGACTGTTTGCCAGCTCAGGAGCCACAGTCAAGGCCTTCAAGTTCTTTCAGTAAGACTCAACAAACCAAGTTCATTTCTGGTTTGAAACTCTGCAGATCAAACTATCAAATGATGCCACTACAAGTACAACAGGGATTAATAAGCAAAATTGTCCATATTCTAACCTATTTTTGTATTTTAGAAAGGACCGCAAGATGGCCCTGATCCAGATGGGCTCAGTTGAGGAGGCCATTGAGTCCCTCATCGAGTTCCACAACCACGATCTGGGAGAGAACCACCACCTGCGAGTGTCTTTCTCCAAGTCCACCATCTGAGTGCCTTCCCCTTCCTCCCTCCAAATCTATTGCCATCTGAAGGCCGCTTTGCTTTCAGAGGCAATTGAAACCACAGCATATTTGTGTCTGTGTTTCTTTGTGGAATGTTGCTCCTTTCATCACCATTCATACTCATGCCCCATCATTAAGAAGTTTGGGCATCAGATTTGATCCAGTTGTTTCCCGTTTTTATTTCCAATTTCCAATCTTTTCATGCAATAACAAGAAAGTTGAAGTTGAAAACAAAAGTTTTTTAATTTGAAAGAAAATATTGATATATAGTCCCAGATATACTTATCGGCCTTTTAGCGAAACCTCCTTGCAATATGATTCTGGGACATAATAGTGTGACGTACAAGCCAGAGTTTTTCTTTCTTCTGGAGCAGAATGATGATGGGTGGCAATAAAAAAAATATAACAAAGTCCGGTCATCTGTGCCCAAACCTAATATATGATTTCCATTATTAAGTCCTGGGAAACGGGCAACATTCTCCATGGAAACGCGTTCAAATGACATCTGCATCGAAACTATATCAGAGGTCAAGTTGCGGAAGCTGATAAACTGTCACTTTAGACCAAAACGCTTAAAGTATATATAAAAAAAAAAAGCCTCCACCACAGATTTTGGATGAGTCGTATCCACACCAGGCACACTTCAGCATTCCTTTTTACCACGGTAGTCGTGTGGCTATATCTATGTGTGTGCCTTCTTGAAATGCCACTTCGAACCTGTTTGGCCAGTCGAGTGATGGTTTGAGATGAGTATTTTGTTTTAGGCTCACAGACCAACAAACAACTTACTTACCCAGTATCCTCTTGTTTTCTTCTTGAAACCACCCACATCTTTACTTTTGGGGGATCCATACCACTATCTCAAGTTGTTTAATGGGAACATCCATGGTCTTGTGCCTTACTTCCCCCACCCCCAAAACCAGATGGCCTTAAGCATCGCTCTGGCTTCAGTTGGAGAAGACGTGGTTCTCGAAAAGCCCTTTTTTTTCCCTCTTGCCTTGTACCAGCATTGTTCTAAAAAAGGGGGAAGTGGCCCGTTCAGTCTTTTGTTACTTCTTATCTATGGATTTGTATGCATATAGCCTCTTTTATTTATATATATATATATATATATATATGTATGTAGAAATGATGAATGTACGTCAGTTAGATGCCTAATATCCTTGCTAGGTGATGTAGCTCTATTAGGCGTGTCGTGGCAGGGGTAGAGCGGTGTTCAGCCTTCTTGTCCAACAGTCCCCTCCATCCAGTCCTCGCTCCGTGGGGGGGGAGTAGCGTAGCGGCGGTGGCTGGGGCCTCATTTAACCATATTATGTTCATCTGTATGTGGACGCATATATTCATTTATCCTTTCTTTTTAATGTTAGCATTTACGTGTTTATCACTTCCGAGCTTAACCGGTAATCTTTGTGTAGTGGCTGGGTTGGAATCGTTATCACAGTGCCTTGACTTGTTAAGTTTCGAACACGAGGCTGCAAGGTCGTATGTTGTTTACCTCTCATCCAGCTGTTGTATCTTGCCTGTCCGCATTGATGCCTTTATCTTATTATATTCAGGTAATCGTACCTGTGAGAGGGCAGCTGGGAGGCATTTAGTCAATCCATGGTAACAACGCTCTTGGACTGTCTTAAAAAAAAAAAAAAAACCCAGTGTATTTTTCTCTTTAATTCAGGATTATAACAGGATTACAGGGCTGGTCTAATCCTCCCCCATTCCCTGTCTGTGTCCACTCAAGCCACATTCAGGTTCTTTAGTGCACTTTTTCCTCCATGGTAGGTCCAAGGTGGCACCATCACTCTGAAGTCTTAAATGTTGTCACATTCCCATGTGCCTCGGGCACCGGTCTTTTCCACAGCCTGGGCCACTCTAAGTCTTGGACCAGATACAGATGTGCTCTGTCTCTATTTTTGTAAAAGATTATTATGCATGATTTAACAAAGCTTCATGTAGCTGCGGACGGTTATTGCTGTTAAGGACCAAAGTATCTTCTATCCCTGCTGTTGTTGTAGTGTTGTGATTTCTTTAAGGATTTTTTTGTCACATTCCTGCTATTCCACACACACAAAAAAAACATTAGGCTTTGATTTCCTATTTTCTGTTTCTCAAAGCGCCTTGGACAAACGTCACTTAGGTTTTGGGTAAAAACGTATATACTGTATTTTGTACCCCCATGGTTTTGATTGACTTTACAAAAGGCCTGATTTTGGGTAGAGTTCACTTTAGGATGGATACTTAATTGATCCACAGTCTTAGCTGTGATGTTGACAGTGTAGGTTATTATGCCTTTCAGTTTTTTGTTTAAAGCTTTTATTTTTCTCTCCTTTTTTTATATGGGGGCGGGATGGGGTTATTGTATGAAGCGGGATTTGATGGTTGTATATATTCGTGTTTTTGTACCACAAAATCATTTGGATTATATCCACTTTACGTTCAAAACATGTATATTTTGATAAAACAATACAGACCTATTGAGCTCTCCGGAGCTGTAAAAAAACACAAAAAAAACTTTTGTAACACAAAGACATTAAACCTATCTGAACACACAGCAGTGTCTCTGTATGTGCCCCGCTCGCCCGCCTTCGCAGTTCTGTTTTCTCGTCTTTTGCATCTTCTGCTGCCTTCAATAAATCTTTAGTTTGTTCCCTCTTTCATCTGGCCTCATTTGGTTTCTGTCTCTTCCTCTCTGTCCTGTGGACCTGCCGCTCTTGACCGGTTAACATCTCGCGTAACACTTTTCCACATTTCCCGTCCCGTTTCACCACTGGTGTTTTTTTTTTATTTTTTTTTCCAACTTTGTTTTCATCCCATCTGAAACTTGACTTTCAATCTTCTGAAGAAACGGCCAAACTGATGACGATGGCAAGGCGGAGACTCGATTCTGTGTGCGACTCAATTATTCTAAATAATCCTAATAAAAATGCGGTTGCTGTGCACACAATAACAATATTGAAGAGGACACTCAATCACTGCATATGTGTATCATTAAGTGTTTCAAGGACGTGGGAGTTGAAGGTTAAAAAACATAAACTTGCATGTTGTTACATGTCGTTACGCTCCTCTCCCACTAGGTGGAGGTATTGTTCTCTGGTGGTGATGAGAGGCTGTTGGGCAGAGGTGACTTTACCTGCCAATCACAATGTCAATAGTTAGGGGCTTAATCTCAAGTGCTTCACTGGGCTTTCTGGCCTTATGCCTTTTTCTTCCTATGACTTCCATACAAAGAAGTGGAAACGATTAACCTCAGATCCTCCCTACTTTTCCAGAGGGGGGGAATAAAGACCAGTTGTGTCTATGTGGGTTGCTGATAGGAGCCATATTTTTCTTGTAAAATCCCAGTGCCTTAAACACAGCTTGTATGAATTGCACAGTACAAGTAACTTGCTCCTCCTCTGTTATTTGCGTAATAATACACACTTGAAAGTCACATATAAAGGCCGAGCGTTTAAAAACTGCATGTTCCCTATGTGACCCAAAATTCACTGCAGCTGGTTTCATCATGTGAAAAGACTCTTTTTTTTTTTTAATGAAGTCATTAGAACGTGGTGGGCGCCACAAATTGCAACCGCAGTGCAATGACTTCTCATTTTTTGTAAACATCTTTGCAGTTCAGGAAATGACTCAGTGGCAGCAGCTCGACGCTCTGATGCAGCTTTGATACCTCAGACCCTTGTTTACTCTCAGGCATTGGGAGTATTTCACCCTGCATCCAGAGTCATTTAGAGCTGGGAGAGTTTCTAACCAAAATCCTCCCCGGGTAAAATATGTTGAAATGAGAGAAGATTGCGTAACTCAAAGTAAAATGATCTGCAAGTTTTTTTTTAAGTTGACCAAATTCCTGCAATTACTGGCTGAACAAAATGCGGTACTTAATCTAAATGTGATCCGTCGAGATATATTAACTCAAACTAACATTTTATAGAGAACACAAGTAGGCATAATGCAAAAAAAGTGAGCGACAACAAAAAAGCCATTCTGTATATTTCAGACACAAAACTGTCTCCAAATTGTCTCCTCATAATTACTTTGAACTTGTGTGAGTGTGTCATTTGTGTATCTGCAGGCCGCCTCCATTTGTTTCCTCCATCCAAACCCTGGGGATGCTCCTGGCTCGATCCAGTGTTGTGTGCACAGGACTAAATGCAACCATGTGAGTTAGTGATCCCACCACATCTGGCAACATTTATTTACATTAGTACTGTGGTCTCTAATCAAGCCCAAATACTGGCAAAAACAATGGCCACACACACACCAGTGCAATCCCACGAGTGTCCTCTTTATGTTCGATGCCCACAACAGCCACTTAGTCACTGGGGTGGGGAATAGCTGAATGTCTGATGTTTAAAGTTGAAGGTTGTCTGAATCTAAATCGTCACTTTGAAAGTACATAAAATCATCTGTTTTGTGTTTTAGGATCTGGAGCTTGGAGAGCGTTCACATGTCCACAATTTAAATCTGTCCTGAGCAGAGCCATCACAGACTTAACCAGCTCTAAACGCTGGGATTTGCCACCCCCTTTTAAAGAGTTGTGTATCCATAATTACTCACACTAATTTGGATTTAGGATCACTTCGGAGCGCCTCATATCGGAATCCTCCCAGAAATGTTTAGTCTGCACAGCTTACACGAGATTTAGACCCACTTTGAGAGGGACACGGCAGAGGAGGGGGAAAAGCCTTGAGCTGAGGTGAAGGATGTCTTAAATCTGTACTGCCCCCCCCCCCCCAAAAAAAAAGCCATCAGGAGACTATCCACCTGTTTACATATGCACGCCTCAGACAGATGTTGAATAATTCATCCACAGAGGCGGACAACATGCAGCTGTATTTGGGTTATGGGGTGCATGGGTTCTCTCCCCTACCTGAATTCAGCAGCCAAAATTATAGGCATTACTCTGCAGGCAGAGTGGGGCAAAGGAAAAACTAGGACACTTTGCATAATGGATCCAACCGAGAGGCACAATAAGATGTGAAAGATGGAGCTGCAGAAAGGTTCATTTTAAAATTATATCATGGGGCCTTTTTAGAATAAGGAGTGGCGTGACAAGTAGGTTCTGTTTGATTTTTGGCAAAGTACAACCCCCCCACCCCCAAAGATTTAGTATGCTGCAGAAAATCTTTTTTTTTTATTATTTTTTTAAATCTCCACTTTGCTTTTCTGTGTAGTCTATAAAATGGATTTCGCTGCACTCTCGACATGGTGGGGGCCTCTTTGGTGATGCAAATGAATCTACTTGCACATGATGTGGCATATATTAATAACCCTGACAAGGGTTCATTGTGATCCGAATATTGACACTTTAGAAAAACTAGGGAACAGTGTTGGCAGAGTCCATGAATCTCAGATGAAATGCGTAAAAGACGGTGTGTGAGCGCGCGCACGTCATTCTCCGCCATCAGGGGCTTCGTGGCTCACAGGTCTGCCTCTTCTTTGCCCTCTGAGCCCTAATGGACAGTGGTGGAAAATGACTCCACTGTTCCAGCGATCCATCAGACCCCCCCCCCCCCCCCCCCCCCCCCCCCC
>JAFBJU010000681.1:31773-83286 GCA_016785305.1 Colistium nudipinnis | reverse complement strand
GCCACCCCTCAGCCCCCCCCCCCCCCCCCCCTCTGAGCCCCATCCATCAGGCCGCAGCTTTCAAACTTGATCCTTGAACTTCTTCACATGACCTGCTGGAGATGTATCAAGAATACGTGAACTGTCTTAGTACTCAGTGTGTTTGCACAGATTCTTAATTCACTCTAAAGGGTCAGTTGGCGTTCAGATGATGTTTAATTGATTTGCGGGCTTGCTGTGTACGTCCGTCAGTTCATCCATCCCCAGAGACGGCACGGCTACCCCTCCCACACAGAAAGAGAGAGAGAGAGAGAGAGAGAGGCGCACACACACAGAGGGAGTGGGGTATACTTAGTCCACACCGAGTCGGAGCACCGGAGGGTGTTGTGGACGCCGTAGGTTGAGGTTGCACCGGAGCAAGTTGGGATTAAATCCGTGATCATCTGCGGATTCCCCGCGTGACGCACCGCCTCCAAGAGCCAGAGACGGCGGAGGCAGCACAGGGTTGAGACGCAGCAGGAGGAAGAGGAGGAGGTGCTGGTGGTGGGGTTGCTGTGAGGAGAGATGCTCCTGATCAAGTCCAACTTTGGACTGAGAATATCGGAGAGGAGCGCGTGCGTCCGTGCCGGAGATTGTCCCGCTGAGATGCAGTAATCTGAAAAAAAGGTCCCGGTGGCTTGTTGTGTCGTGGAGACATTTGCGCGAGACACAAGCGTGCGTCAAGTCTTGGGTAAACAAATATGACGGCCGCGTTTGAGTCTGCTGGCGCATAACGAATACGCCGCGTTCGCATTCCTCGGATGAATTCTGGGTATTTTGTTTTTCTTTTGTGATCGATCGTGATTACGAGGATCTAATCCCCCCCCCGGGCTGTGCGTAATGGGAGAAAAGTTTCAGACCCTGCCGAAGAGACGCGCTCGCAGCGACGCGCCGTTGAGTACCATGTGAATATTCCTCCGTGTGTCTGCGGCTCACCGAGTTCCGAAGTGGATTTCAGCCGTCCAGCATGACCTGAGGTAAATCGATCAGTGAACTGCAGATTTGTCCAGAGACGCACCGCCGGACATTGGTGATCTTTTTTGCAGTGCGGTGCAGTGATTGATTTCGGGGAGACGCGCGCGCACAGAGACGGAGCTTTCTTCGCTGGATGTCTGTGATGTGGTGCCGGCTCGGGCGGAGGTGCGCCATGGAGGTGCTGCTGCTCACCGTCCTGTCCTGGGTCTCCGTGTGGGCAGAGGAGAAGATCATTTTCGACCGACACGCTGTCTACTGGAACAGCTCCAACCCTAAGTGAGTGTTTACTCTCCGTTATCTTTGTGGGGTTGTTGTTTTTTTTCTTCTATTTGTGCGTTTTGCTTTTTATTTTTACATTGTTCACCTGCCCCGTGTGGCCTCGAAATAATTACTCCCCTCCTTTTATATTTGTTGTTTTGAATGCATATTGCAAATGGGATGCTTTTAACAATGACAACACGCAAACGCATGCACACAAGTGGAAGGTGTGCGTGCACGTTTGCATGTGCACGCACACTGGCAAAGGGAGCCTTTTGTTTTTCTCGACAATGAGGGCATCTTGCCTCCTCACATCAACGTCTAAAGATTTTCCTTCTCTCTCTGTCCCTCACTCTCGTCTTGCCCTCTCACCCCCCCCTCTCCCCCCCCCCCCCCCCACACACACACTTGCATAGAAACAAAAACACACACACACTTTCTTTCAGCTAATTTAATGAATTAAAAAAATCACTCACACATGTTTTTTCTGTCCGACAGACCATCAACATGAACAGACAGTCGCACACACATAAACACACACCATGCTGCACACTCACGTACATGATGCATGTGCATCAACACACACAAACGACACACAGCCAGTTGTCTTCACCCAAGCCCTCTCATTGACATGGGGCAGAGCACACCGTGTCCGTCTGTCTAATGGTTTGTGACAACCTGGCCTGCCTCTTTCTTTCTCCCTTACTTTCTCACCCTTTCCTCTTTCTCTCCCTCCTTGTTTTTTTTCCTCTCTCTCTCTCTCTCTCTCTCTCTCTCTCTCTCTCTCTCTCTCTCTCTCTCTCTCTCTCTCTCTCTCTCTCTCTCTCTCTCTCTCTCTCTCAGGTAGATAAACAAACAGAGAGCTCTCGCTCGCCCTGACTCACAGCTGAATAAGTCTAAACTAACGGGTCTCTCTCTCGCTCTCGCACACACTCCTACACACACACTGAGCTAACAGGCCTGTCTCCGACTGCATCACTTTTCCACAGAAGGCTTCTCAAATATTTAACAGGCAAGGGGGAACATTTTCTCCCTTTCTCTCTGTCTCCCTCCTTCTTTCGTCCCTCTTTTTTTTTTGTCTCTCTACGAACTCCTTCTTCCTCACCAAACAAACACAAATGTACACAAATACCTACACATGGCAAACGTCACACGAAGCCTCTGTACATGGATGCTTGCTGGGGGCGCTGTTATCCCGTCGGGGTCGCTCTGAGAAGCAGAAAGTGGGCACATCAAAAATGCATTGCTACTAAAGCCATGAATCTAGGCTCTGGGGCCCGGGCGAGCTCGGTTCTCCCTGTTAGACACTGGCACCGTCATAGCTCATGCTGCGCCGTTTTCTGCACACATGCAGCTCTGTCCCGCTGTACTTGTGAGGACCTTCATTCCTCGGCTTTAATCTACGGCTAATTCCCTCTCTAAACTTTGAGGATTATGGCAAGCTTTATCTTTTTAGAGAGAGAAGAGGCTGGTCAAATGAGATGAAAACCATCCCAGTACATGTTCATTTGGTAGAATAATTCAATTTTGATTTAAATCGAAAATCGTGATACTTCTGACAACCGGTTATTTGCCAAAACATATGTCCAACAAAGCAGGAATCACAAGTATTCAGAGAATCTGGTAAACACAATTATTGGGGAAAGGAAAACAACTGGGTCTTACTCTTTATTTATTTAGTAAAATAAATAGATAAATTACAATAAAAAATATTACAGTCCGAAACTATGTGAACTAATTATAATAGATTGAAGGAGCCGCAATTTCCCTTTGCAATAATGTAATAATGCAACATTTTAAATCAGGAGTTTCATGTAATGAAGTAAAATATTAAAATATACAGTTTAACAACAACAATAATAATATTAATCAAAAACTTTTTGACATTTTGCCTGATAAATGTTTTGATTTAAAAAGGTTCAGAATTTAAATGTACATTTTCACCAAAGTACTTATGCCCCCCTCCCCTTCTAAATTGGATGGTTTAATTAATATGTCAGGGATATCTGTCCCAGAATGTACCAGTCGGCACTATGGTACTGCTGCCCATCAAACTACCTTTCTCCGTGAGCTTATTCCAGCGTAGAATGGGTAAAAATGGTTCCTCATCATCTCTGAATACACCGAATAGTGATTCACTCTCCAATAACTAATGAGAAGATCAGAGAGCAAATCCAGAGAATAATGCATTGCATTCAAACGGCAGCTTTTGTCTGAGGCAGTGAAATGACACCAAAAAAACAAAAAAAAAACAAACCAGGAAACCGAACAGCTGTGCGTCTTAATTGATCACACAACGCCGAGCACACAGCTTGTATTGAGCCATCAGGATGGATCTCCTCGTGTTCGTCAAAAAGTTGCAGCCACCGAAAACAGCTTGACAAGGGCGTCCTCCGCAAGGTCACGGGTGCCCACTCGGACTCTGTACGAGTGATAGTCACTCGCTGTCGTGCCAGTTGTAAGCTTTGTGTTTTCCCATTTCCCCCAAAATAATGGCGGGGGGGTGGGGGTTGTGGAAAAACTGCATGAAGCGATGACTCACAACACAGTGGAGGAATTTCTGGCAACTTTTGGGAGATGGTGCCAAGAATAATGCAGGCTACATTAGCTCTACTGCAGTCCTCGTTTCATTCCGACTCTGGCTTTGAGCACGGAGCGCTGCAGCATCTAATCTGCATGGATTACATGGATGATTGTGATGTCCTCTCATTTAATGAACACTTTAAAGCTGCTGTAATCAATAGATTTATATTAACAACGGAGCCGTTCACTTGTAACGTCAACCTACAGGGAATTGTGACGAATTGTGTGCGTTTCCATCCTGTCTATAAACTATAAAAGCCGTATATAATTATTTCAACTTTGCTATTGGTGTATTGATTTTTGGATGGATTGTCTGTATCTTCCATGGGTGGTGAGGTACATTCATTTAGTCTGTGGAACGGGGACATTGTCTGTGGAAAGACATTTTGCAGCATCATTTGTTTTTGAGAACCACCACGGGGAATTGATATTCACTCCATTAGTGACTACATTTTCCAAAACCATTAGGGCAAGAAGGAGAACGTGGGTGAACTGACCTTTTTCCTCAAATTGGCATTTCTCTGTGGCAGTTTTGTTTGCTTTTCATTTTTTTCCCCCCTGCATGCTTTTCTGGCTTCCATCACCACCCACTCTGACACGTTTTAATTGTTTGGTTTTAATGAATGGAGCCGTCGTCAGGACGTTGGCCAGGCCTGTTTAGGAGCGCCTTGATCTCAATGAGACTAACCTGGATAAGTCACGATAAATAAAATGAGTTCAACAAATGTTTTTGCTTGAGAGAGGAGGCATATTACAAATTGGCCAAACCCTTTATATCAAGAGCCCTGGCTCTCAACAAGCCTATCTCTTTCAAGGTCTTGCAGGATAATAGAAAATGTATTAGATAATCCAATTCAAACAGCCCCGGCCGCGTTTGGTCACGGCGGGGAGCACGATTCTCACACACACGCACACACTCCGAGCGTTGTCCGTCCTCCTGTTGTGATGAGATACGTGGCCCTGCACAGTAACGAAGTACCGTAACACACATTAACACAACAATGCTGCAACACTGGAGCGGGGTCTGGAAATCTCCCAGTCCCATATAAAGGGATTTAGGACGGAGTGGAGCAGGATCACACACAGAGACGTGGGCACCTACACACCCGTCGCAGCCAGATGTAGGTCACAAACTCGCACACAGTATTACATCCAACCAGAATGGCTGTCCATTAAATACAAGGTTAGGGATCCGGTTGTGTGTTTACTCGCTGTTTGGCGTGCCCACACACACACACACACACACACACACACACACACACACACACACACACACACACACACACAACACACACACACACACACACACACACACACACACACACACACACACACACACACACACACACACACACACACACACACACACACACACACGGAGGGGGGGCACTATTTTGGGGAGACACACAAACGCTCACTAGTATGCACATATACCCAGACAGGCTGTTGAGTAAAAACCCATCCTCGCACAAGCTACACACACATGCACGCACACATATACACGTGCACGCACACCTACACCCACTTTGAGTCCCCTCTGGCTCCTATAAAGCTTTCAGGTGAGAGGCTTTGTTCACCCCGAGCAGCTAATGTGCTCAGAGCAATGGGCTCTCCTCCACAGACACACACGCACACGCACACACACACACACGCACGCACACACACACACACACACACACACACACACACACACACACACACACACACACACACACACACACACACACACACACACACACCACAGTGCTTCAATGGTCCAGAAGGAGCACCTTATCTAATCCCATGGTTTATCCTTCAAAAGACTTTCTTTCCCTTTCTTCTTTGTTCCTCCTCTCTCTTCATCTCTGTGTCTTTGAGGAACTCCGTGTCAGGGAGAGGCGCTGATGGTCCACGGCACTCTCATTCCGTGGGACAGAATCCATCTCCCTGGAGACGCACACACACATCTCCTTTGAGGAAGTAGTATCTTATACACTGAGCACCCACACTCAGTAAGTCTATATACATGCACACATTCACGCCTAACAAAAACACATAGTCCATACGCACACACACACACACACACACTCTTGAGCACACCAGGGGTCTTTACACATTAAACCCACACACACACACACTGTCTCTCCGTGGTGTCCCCTGTGGCGCACACTGATACATGGAGTCACTGGCACTTCCTCAGCCCTACCACACACATACAGCCACACACAAAAACACACACACACAGATTTGCATCCAATTTACATGTAGACCTGTAGCCGCCCCTCCTCTCAGTTACTGACAGTTTGACAAACTCAAACCTGCCCCTGGGTTAAATCCATTTTCCACCACCACCACCACCACCCACTGCACCTCTCTCACTCTCTCCATCCTTAGGCTTTTTCTTCCTCCTCATCAACCCCTCATCTTCCACTCACTCTTATCTCTCTTCTCTTTTATCACAACCCCTCCCTCCCTCCCCCCCACCCCCTCCTCCGGTCCCATTGGGATGTGCTTAGCATGGTTTTCTCGTACAGGACCTTGCACTGTCCACACTGCCTCAGGCTAACTCATTTACTCTACATGCACACACACACACACACGAAGCGGCACTACATCGGTTTGCATGTACTCGTTATGGCCGACAGGATTGGTCCCTGTATGTGTTTGTTTAAAAAAAAACGAGACGCAAGTGGAGAGAAGCTGATCTCACGAGTTACCTGCGGGATCCAGAGCGTTTCACGCCAAGCTAAATATGATAGTTGGGCGTAATTAAAGTCAAGGCTCCTGTCTCGCAAATTATTTCTCCGAGCTCAGCAGGGGAGGCGGTTGCATAACGAGATGGAGTGTCGCTGATCTTAGTCATCGGCGCATTAAAATGCAGTGATTGGCAGGAGGAGGTCATCTGAATATTCACACGAATTAGAGTGGAACACCATTTGCGCTGCTATTAAACACCCTGCCAATTTCTTTCGTTACAGTGCGAAAATCGGAAAATGTCTGACCAACCATCCCTGTAAGTCTGAAACATTACTGTACTGAGATATTATTTAGCGTCTGTGCGATGAACAGTAGCTGGCATATTGTATTTTAATCATCTCACGCGCCGCTGCCCTCTGACCTTTGGAATGAGGAAGTCTCACGGAAATCATTTCGATATCGGCACATAATGAAAAGATTGATTTGTTTTTCATTTCAAAACATTCCTCCCACCAAACGAGACCAAATATTAATTAAGAAAAATATCACAGTCAAATACCACCACAGCTTAATTCTGTGTAATTGATAGACTGAAAACAATCAACAATCTTAGGTATTTATATGCTTCAAGCGAGGCTGTGAATAACTTAAAATTTGCATTTCTTGGTCATTAACCAAAGTACTGCATTCATTTGTATTTTGGCCTGATGATGGTGATCAGTTGATGGGGGATCACCAATGTTCATCCTGAGGAGGATATTCACTGTGAGTGGGATTAATCCAAAAAAGTGTAAAATAAAATAAAAATAAATGTTTGCATGCATTGCATTTTCACATTGAATTGAATATATTTTACATTTTTATGTTTTTGGCTTTACTCAGTAGACAGCAGCATCATATTGATTGGTCACATGGATTTTGGCTGCATTCAGATGTGGGCAGGGGCAGGATCACTGGCACAGCACCTCTGATTAATTACACCTGTGCGTTTCCGGCTCAGCCAAAATGTTTGTTGTGGAAAGGGAGAGCTCTTTGAGGACGTCAGCTTGGCTTTTAGGTAGGACCTGGCTTTCATTTGATTTATTTTCTATTTTCCATGCCAAAATCACCAATATTTTGCAGTGCTGGCCTTTTGACAAGTTTGCTGAAATGTGAATCTTGCGTTTTCTGGTGAAATCGTAATACATGTTGTATCTGAACTGGGTTCCATAGTAGGAAATACATTTTTAAAAATCGAATCTTAAACGTCTGGAAACGTTTGTCACTGGCATTTGTTTAGTTGATTTTCCCTCTATTTTATTTTTTTTATCACATATGGTCATGTAATTTTCATTTTCTTTTCATGACGAGTCCATGACAGCTCAGGCCCCTCTTGCTAATCAGCCCTGCCAGTCACTTGTGGCATATCAACATAATACATAAAACTTAAAATAAAATCACTGTCTTCTCTGTGGTGGTGATAGCTTCCCCTCATGACAAGATTAAGGATTTTGTTCTTTCTTTGGTCAAAGCAGTGGCTTAGAATCATAATCCCTGTCTTTAATTTTATTAATTGTTTTAAGTGGGTTTCCTTTAAAAAAATAAAAAAAATTATAATAATAATCTTCCCAGTCTTAAATTGAACCAGACCTCTGCTATGCATTTGTCACAGAAAGATACCCTTTTTCCAGATTTCCAATCCTGCCCCAGAGGGTTTGTGCATGGTGCAAAACCTCATCATCATTTGATCTGCCCATAGGAGTGTAATGATCTGTTTGGTATGTCAGCAGCATGCTCCTGCATCTGTAATGCGATATGAAATGTTTACTCAACTTCCGCTCGCGTTTGATTGTTCATGCCCGAGAAGCAGGTTGCGAGAATGAGTAAAGATATTATGCGGCGGCCCTGCTGCCACCTTTTTCGGCTAATGAGGTTTGTCGATGATAATGAGTGTGGCAGCGATGGCGGCGACGACGATGATGATGATGATGCAAGCGCTCCGAAACAACCTGGGGAGATCCCAGGAGTTGTCGTCTTAATGAAGAAGGGGGGAAGAGAAAGCGCTCGGAGCCCGCAGATAAAGTCGGTGAGCCGGAGGTTTTAAGATGAGACGGCGAGGCCAGAAGACGGGATGAGAGGAATGAAAGCATGAATAAGGGAGGAAAAAATAGGGCCATACAGGCCCGGAATCTGAAAAATGCCAGAGTGCACTGGATACATAGCGCACGATGGGCATTGTCATTCCTGATCCCTCCTTGTTTCTGCTCGCCACCCCCCAATACTTTTCCTCAGGTCGCGGCTGGTTGTGCTGATTGTGTTAGCCGAGTCTTTTTCAGTTCGTTCCCGCTGATGCTCTGATGGGACCCCGGAGCTCAGTCTTCATATAGACCTGCTGCAGGCTGATAATAACGCATAACACTCGTGTCTGGCCGGGGCCTCGGACGGGCCCCGAGAGATAAAAAGAGAGAGGAAAAAAAAGAGACAAGAATAGGAAAAGGGCAATGGAGATGTCTGCTTGAAGGATTAATTTGAAGGAGGACAAAAAAATGTAGTGTATAATAGAGAGGAAGCTATTTAATTTTTTATTTATCTTTTCTTGCAAGGAGCAAGATGGGTTTGTGGCAGAAGAAGGGAATTCAAAGGAAGATGTGGAAGGAAGAGAAATTAGGTGGGGAGGGGGGGGGGGGGGGGGGCAGGGAGAGTGGTGGAAACCGGCGGTGTTGAGAGAGATTGAGGCAAAGGCGCATTACTTCCGGATGTATGAGTCGGGCAGACGTGCAGCGGCGTACTTGGAGAAAGAGCAGCCGTAACCACATGGTTGAGTGGGCCCAGCAGGCGAGCGCGGGGAGGCTGGTATTACGGGCCTTTAAGCCCGCAGATAAAGTCGGTGAGCCGGAGGTTTTAAGATGAGACGGCGAGGCCAGAAGACGGGATGAGAGGAATGAAAGCATGAATAAGGGAGGAAAAAATAGGGCCATACAGGCCCGGAATCTGAAAAATGCCAGAGTGCACTGGATACATAGCGCACGATGGGCATTGTCATTCCTGATCCCTCCTTGTTTCTGCTCGCCACCCCCCAATACTTTTCCTCAGGTCGCGGCTGGTTGTGCTGATTGTGTTAGCCGAGTCTTTTTCAGTTCGTTCCCGCTGATGCTCTGATGGGACCCCGGAGCTCAGTCTTCATATAGACCTGCTGCAGGCTGATAATAACGCATAACACTCGTGTCTGGCCGGGGCCTCGGACGGGCCCCGAGAGATAAAAAGAGAGAGGAAAAAAAAGAGACAAGAATAGGAAAAGGGCAATGGAGATGTCTGCTTGAAGGATTAATTTGAAGGAGGACAAAAAAATGTAGTGTATAATAGAGAGGAAGCTATTTAATTTCTTATTTATTTTTTCTTACAAGGAGCAAGATGGGTTTGTGGCAGAAGAAGGGAATTCAAAGGGAGATGTGGAAGGAAGAGAAATTAGGTGGGGAGGGGGTGGGGGGGGGCAGTGAGAGTGGTGGAAATCGGCGGCGTTGAGAGAGATTGAGGCAAAGGCGCATTACTTCCGGATGTATGAGTCGGGCAGACGTGCAGTGGCGTACTTGGAGAAAGAGCAGCCGTAACCACATGGTTGAGTGGGCCCAGCAGGCGAGCGCGGGGAGGCTGGTATTACGGGCCTTTAGCATGGAGCCCGGCCCAATGTTTAGTGGGACGCCCCCTGGCCAACACCGCTTTGGCATTTCGCTTAAAATGGTGGGGGAAATAATGTGCCGGAGAGAGGGAGAAGATTCCTATGGCCTCATTGTAGTTCAGATGAAAGTAAATCCAGAGCTGACCCTGGTAACTGCTTTTATTTATTTATTTTTTTTTATTTTGGCAGCCAAGGTTATCCTCAAATGTGTTTGACCTGTGTATCTATCATAACAGAGTTTTTTATATATATATATATATTATACATTTTATTTTAATCCTCCTTGTCAGTTTGCACAATAGCATCAGAGACTCTTGGCTCGTGTTTGTGTGAGTGTGACTGTGCGCACATCGTTGCACGCATCGAAGCAATAATAATGAAAAACCATTTTTTTTTTCTTCTTCTTCTTCTTTGTCCATAAAATGAAATCCCCTGTAGGTTTTCTGACAGTAGGAGTAAGTCAAACAAAAGAAGCAGCGAGTGAATCATCTGCATTGTAATTCGCCGGTCCGCGCAGGACAGAAATCGGCTCATTCGCAGCCAGTAATAAATTCCCAGCTACCTTGATTTAATCCAGAATGGGGCCACCACGTAAACAAAGCCCTCATTTTACACTATGCTAATGGGACATAATAAGGCAGAACCAACAGATGTTCCAGGCACTCCCGTGATTTTGTCGCTGCTCAATTCCACATGGCTCCTAAGGCTGCTCATTTTTTTTTTTTTATAATTGTCCCTCTGATTCCCCATACGACTCCCTGCGGTTTCCCCTACGCACGCCACCTTCTGCTTCGGTGTGTGTCATTTTGTGCCAGCTGTAATTTTTCCTTATTACCTGCCGAATAATCCCCGCCTCGGGTCCTAATCCCGGGGCTCAGCTAGACTCCGAGGGCTTTATATTCTGGAAAGTGGCCCGCTAATCTGATGTGCCTCCAGATAGGGAGGAAGAGAGCAGCTGATGATGATGGTGGTGGTGATGATGATGATGATGATGATCCGTGGGAAATAATGAAGGTGATACCAGTGGTGCAGGGATGACAAAGATAGCCTGGAGTTGAGAGCAAAGGTGATACAGATAATGATTGTTATCGAATCATCCTGGCTCCATATTAATCCTCAGACACAGGAAACATTTCAGCACCTCCTCTGGACAGGAACAGATTAAGTTAACACATGGAAGTTGTTGTGTGGATTCTTCCAGCCTCCAGCACAAAAAAGACATTTCTTTACTAAGGTTGATTTCTGCTTTGTCCCTCTGTAAATGAAAGCGCCAGGCAACTCATGCCGGGGCAACCAAGGATTGATCTCAAATGTTTCGGCTTCGTGTTTACGTCTCCCTCCAGATTCATCTCAATTGCTGTTTGATTTATTTCTGTTTTTTGGGAATTTACATTTCCAAACCAGTGAGTGCTCGAGTAAAAATTAAAAAAAAAATAAACATCCCTAGTCCCTTGTTCAAAAGCTCCACGGCTTTAACTCCTGTTTGATGTTTATTTACACAAATAATCAAGACAATGATGTTTTTTTTTGAATGTTCTTAAAGATGATGATGACAATAAGGGACATAACAATTGTGATTCAAATGTTTGATGAGGAAAATGAGGGTGATAGCGGGGAGGATGATCTCTGTGGTTAATGTTTTCATGTGATGTTGATTATACTTATGCAAATGATGATGGTGGTGATTGCAGAGGGATGAGGAGAATAGAATAGAATGGAAATGTGTCTCTTGCCTCACAAATCAAAAACAGTAAACACATTAAAATGTAGAAAAAAAATATAATAAATAAGCCGGCATTATGTGGAGAAATATTCCATTTATTTATTATTATTACAAATCAGCATATTATGCAAATATTGATTCAACATAGGGAAATCTCTGACATGACTTTGCTAATTATTTTGGTACTTATCATTTCATTATTTATTTATTCCCTTATGTGTATATATACATTTGTTGATCAGAAAAGGTTATGGGGTGTCTTCTGGGGCACACATTAATAATAATAATAATAAATAAATAAGATGATATAAATCAGGAGAAGGTATGAAACTTGTACTCTCAAACTACAAAAAAAAAATGTAGCTGATGAAAAATGCAGAAACCCAAGGCACAGATGCAAGAGAACGATAGATTCATCTTTCAGGACGTACAGAAGTGCAATAGATGCTGCGTGTACCGAGGCCATCAGCAAAATATTAAAACATGAAACATTTATGAGAGAGAGAGAGAGAGAGTGATGGAGGGCAAAGCAGAAATGTCAGGCTGGCTGTTAATGACAATAATAATACTTAGATGTAATAAGGTTTTTTAATAACAGCAGCAATAACATCAGAACCGTGTGGTGATACACAGAGAGGAAGTAAACATGCAAAAGTTAATGTTATGTGGGTACAGTAATGATAGACCCTGGTTGAGAGGACGATGGTGATGATGATGGTGGTGTGAAAATAAGGTGGTTAGAGATGAAATGGATGTACGGATCAGGGATGTGATTGTATGATGATGGAGATGATGATGACGAGAGTGTTTTTCTTTGGATGAGATGATGGTGGCTGTGTGGCTGATAATGACAATGATGACACTGCTTCTGAAAGGGATGATATCGCTGATTATGCCGCTGTGATGAATACGTTGAGACAGTGTGATTAGTAAAGAGGGGTTTGTAGATGACTCACGGTTCAATGAAATGACCACGATGAGTAACCCCCCCCCCCCTTCCTCCCTCTCTCTCTCTCAAACTCCACAAGTTTTGTGAGACCAGAGCACCCCATTAATATTCCTCTTTTGTGGGCATCTCTATGGAAGATGAAGAAGGAGATGTGGGCTCATTATTAGTTGCTTTTTTTTTTTTTTTTTTTTTGTGAGGGTCCGCTGTCCTTTCCTCGGATGGAAATGGAAAACGAGCAGATTCTCCCACAGATGAGATTGTTTAATTCTTCGAAGCGTCACCTGTAGCTCCCTGGGAGGTGTTGCGTCACAAATGAGGGGGGAGATTGTTCATTTCTTCTATTGTAGCTTCTCGTATTGTGTGTGTCTGCCTGGGTTTTTGACTCAATAGACTGGGTCTGGGGGTCCGTGCATGTGCGTCCCCCCCCCCTTATTTTTCCTTCACTGTGTGTGTGTGTTCGTGCGTGCCTATGTGTATGCGCTTGCGTGTGTGCGTGCGTGTGCGTGTGCGGGCGCATGTTTAGGTGGAGCCCAGGAGCGTGTGGGCTTTAGCAGGAAAAAAAAAACTCCAGTTTGAAGAGGCTAATCAAAGGCTGGCAAATGTTCCTCACCTCGCGTGTACTTCAGAGGCTCCTCTTGTATGGGCTCCTTCCTTTTTTTTTTTTTTTCTGCTCAGCCCTCGCATCCCTGATTACTAACAGGGCTGCAGGAGGGCTCTGTTCTCCTCTGTCTTGACATCCTTCATAGCTGCTGCTGCTGCCGCTGCTGCACTGGAACAATGTGCTGCCTTATAGCAGGCACCGGCCTCTGAACAAACACAGCTCCTGCAGAAACTGTGACTGTCTGCATTTTTTTATTTTCTTTATTTCTTATTTTATTCCCCTGCGCGGATGCATGGACACAAGACGCGTGGCACCAATCATCCAAAGCCTGAGGGGAAGCCAGAGACGGTGGGGAAGGAAGGCAGGGATGGAAATAGGTGTATTTATAGTTTTTGCACATTTGGTGAATTATTTGCCAAAGAAGGAAGATGGTTCCTTTTTTTTTTTTTTTTACAAAAGGATGCGTGAAAATATAAGTTGAGAAAAGAAATTCTGCATTTAAACTTGATGATTGTGTGAGTAAATTAATATTTTTTTTTAAACGAATTCATCTTTTTTAAAGAAAAAGAGGGACGGGAAGGACATGGTATCTCAAAGAAAGGATGAGAGAAGGTGAGAAGCGGATGAAAAGAAAAGAGTGAGAGACGGAGAGAGCGAGGGAGGGGGGGGGGTCAAATTGACAGGAGTGTGTGTCTCTGGGTGCATTGAGGAGTATGGGCCGTGGCATCCGGCGGTGGTGCTGCATACTCTCTGTTTGATCAGACGCACTTCAAACGGCCGCACCGACTTCCTCTAGCTCAGAGTCGAGTGACGGGCAGGCACGGTGTTTTACACTCTCGCCCAATGCGTGTGCGTGTGCGTGTGCGTGGGTGGGTGGGTGGGTGTTTGCTGAGAAAAGTGTTGCAGATGTTTTGTTCACCTAAAATGGGTCAACCACCCCCAACAAAACAAGCAATGGCCGCGATGCTGACGGCTGTTAAGCGGGGTTTCATTGCTCTACTTCTAAGAACCAGTGAATAATGTGAAAGAAAGACCCCTTGTGTGCGTGTCTGCGTGCGTGCGGGTGCGTGTGTCTGCGTGCGTGCGGGTGTGTGTGTGTCTTTGTTGTTGCTATTATGACTCCCCCGCCACACTTTTCACCTCTATTAAGTCGTCCGCCACTAATCACTCTCTGCATGTACTTGGTTTCAGATCTTCTTCCTCTCGGTTTGCCTCCATTGTGGATCTCTGGGCATCTTAAAGAGCCGTGACTGCAGAAAGCTCATTAAAGCCATTAGCGCTCTCTCTCTCTCTCTCTCTCTCTCTCTTTCGCTCTCTCTCTCTCTCTCTTTCGCTCTCTCTCTCTCTCATATCACTAACTGCTCCCTGCTGAACCTCCAAATTCCCACTCTTCCACTTCCGTCTCCGACTGCTCTTCCACTTCCTATAGGTTTGCTCCTCGTGCCTGTATGTGGAATTACGAGCGCACGCTGCGGCTGGCTACGACAACTTTAATTCCCCCTCTGGTCAAATCTCCCACACACAGTCGTCATGGCGCATCAAAGTTGGATTAGGAACATTATTGAAGACCCGATTGATGAATTATTGATCGGTGAGGTGGGGGAGCCGATTAGACACGGGCCACAACTTTGTGTTGTGTGTGTGTGTGTGTGTGTGTGTGTGGGGAGGAGGGGGGGGGGGGTGATGCATGCACCGGGCTGTATGCAGCAGGCAAGTGTGCAGCTGGGCATGTGTGAATGTGGGTAATTGACTATGCATGCTTCGGAGTGATCGAGCATGTGTGTGCGAGATCAAGTGATAGTGCATATGTGCAGTGTGGGTTTGTGATCAAGGGCCTGCGAGTTCATGTGTGCGTGCGCGCCCGCGCGCGCGTGTGTGTGTCTGTACCAGTAAAAACGAGCATGTTCCCAAACGTGGCAGTAAGAGTGAAGTAAGCCCGGAGCTGATGATAACTCCGCAATGATTCTGTTTTTAGAGGATCATTTAAAATGCTCTCTCATGTTACAGTAGACACTTTAACACCGACACGTCAACGGCCCCTCCCTGAACTAAACAGTCGTGTGTGTGTGTGTGTTTGTGCGTGGTGCAAGAGTTTGTGCGTCCTTGATGAGGCTCTGATTCATCACAGTGTAACAGATTTATTTACAAAGCTGCTGAGAGAACACTCTGACCGGAGTTGTGTAACGGTTTCACGCTTTCGTCGGTTGTGGGCGGAGGTGAGAATCATTTCATAATGGACGGGTGTTGGAGGATTTTTGATTCAATTATAGTAGACGGGGGCAAAAGACTTTTGAGCGGGCCCACAAGACCTTACCCCAAACATAATCCTGGCTTTTTCAAAGTTTTCACATCACGAATCCTCTTAATTATCCTGATGGAAAAAGTTTATTCGGCAGTAGGTGGCGAATGTAACGTATTGTGTAAAGACATAAAATCGTATATACTCTAGAACTATGCTAAGGGTTTTCCGATAGTCACTTCTAAAAGCCATTCGTCAGAGGTGTCTCCAGCTCCCAGCTGGTAGCTCTGTCGTTGAACCCAAACGGATTATTCTGGTTTGTGTGTGCCACTGTGTGGGACTGTACCTCAGGTCGGATCATTTAAAGAAAGGAGCATTTTAGTTTTGCCCACAATATCCGGGCACCATTCAGCCCACGAGAACGAGGCTTCTGTTTATAAAGGTGACAGGATAATAAATCAATTCACCCCGTTACAGAGGGCGCAAATAGGCCGCGTGTGTCACTTACTGGTCTTTTATTTAGTGGCCCGCTCTTTTTGGCCGGGCCCCGAAACACACTCTTACCAAAGCATCTGGGGAGCTACTTAGCCAGCATCTCCGAGTCCGTAATGAGCTCTCCTCTTTCCAGGGCCCAGCCTCTCGTTTTGCTGATGACTTTGTTGTGTGGCGTGGCGTCTCCCGGCGACGATAGCGACTGCATCCGAAATGACTTGCCCCTGGGAATCGCAACATTATGAGCAGAATAGGAACCAGGAAAGTTTGGGGGATAATCCAATTCAAAATGGCTCGGGGCACCCTCCGCAGATGAAATCCTTCCTGGGAAGGCTTGTCAGGCGCACACTCACTGCTGAGTTTTAATCTTCCTTTTTTTTTTTATTATTATTATTGAAACAAATCAGATGTGGAGTTGTCGAGTGTTTTTCTGCAGATTGTCTCAATGACACGTTTACTGTATGCCTGTCAGTTTCAGAGATGCTTAGCGTTGTTCAGGTTTCCATTTTTCCCCTCCGTTTTTTCTCTCACGATGACATCGTTTTCTCTCTTTATGATTTCATCTTTACGTCTCTTATATCTGGGTGAGGTAGAGCACGTTCAGCCTTTGGGGGGGAAATAAAATCCTTACGAATATCGCTATCGTGGCCGTGTGAAAATGTGGAAGGAAAGCAATTATTCAAATGTGAATGGTGTGTGCGTGAATTCAGGCGCTGTGCTTGTGTGTTGTGGATGGGTCAGTGTAAGCTGTGCATGGAAACTGCTGGGAGCGCACAGTAAATTAAATTTAAAACTAAAACTAAGCCCCTTTAGCATGAGCATCATCAACAAAAAAATGTTTATATATTTTATTGGCGACATGGCAGCAGGTTTAGTGTCCTGATACCAAAGCAAGAAGAATTTAAGGGAGGCCTTATCAAAAGCCTAAATTCATTCAACTTCTGTTTTGCTCGTCCTCCCTGCTGTTCCTCTGATTTAGTCATCCACTTTTTTTTTACTCGATTCCCATGGTACCTGTTCAAATTTTCATCTGTTGTCCTGTCGTGGCAGTGGTAACAACATTAAAAGAGAAGCGTGATTAAAGAGCATTTTTCCATTCTGGAAACAAAGAAAACAAGCAGCAAACACGATGTTAGAAACTGGGACTATAACATCAGCATAAATGAATTGGTTAACTTATTGTTATTTTTCTTATTATAATAATGAATCCATAAAGAGAATTCAAGTTTAAATGAAGACATTTTAATAGGATTTATTATTAATGGGTATTTACTTTCACATCTGTGGTGCCCTCTTATGATTCTTCATGTACTGAATGCATGTAGCTAATAAATAAAGCGGGAAAAAAGCCCCCCTCATCTCGCCAAACAAACTAATGAAGCGGGCAAGAATCGAACAGAAAATAAGATCAAAAGATAAACTGAATCCAAAAAACAAAAAACGAAGACCATAAAATAAAACAGCCAGCCTCACAGTAACTGCCAGCATCTCTCAATCTGAAAATAAGTCTATTTATTTACATTCCCACGGTGGCGACTCTCCAGAGACGTGATGGATTTCTCTTGACAGCGCTGACAGGCAGGAGGTCCTCGCTGCGTTCTCACCACCGTTGATTTAGCATCTCAGACGAGAACACAGGTTTCTCTCTCTCTCTCTCTCTCTCTCTCTCGCTCGTCCCCAAAGCACTTTAGCCTCGCTCGCTCCCACCCAACGGACAAACCTGAAATCGGGTTGGCGCTTTTGGAGGGAGATTTTTTTTTAGGTATAAAAATACACGGCGTGTATATATATTTATATATTTATTCCTCAATCTGTGTGTGTGTGTGTGTGTGTCTGTGTGTGTGTGTGTCTGTGTGAGTACGCATCCCCCATCTGCAGAAGAAAGAACTCTTTGAACTGTGAACCAATGAACATCACAACAGCAGAAATATGTTGCTAGGAGCAATTCCTTTATCCAGCTGTGGACCTGTGCTTAACACATCGACACACGCACGCACGCACGCACGCACGCACGCACACACAAGAGAAGTGCCAGTGTCTGTCTTAAGGCCATGCTGTCAAGGTGATGGACTGTTTATGGATGTAACCTCTGCCTCCTCCTCCTCCTTTTTCTGCTCTTCATCACGAGGTAACATGTGATGCAGCAGGACCGCGTTATCTCCTACTTGCATTGCTACCACTTCTCTTTCTCTCCCCCCCCTCCTTCTCTCTTTTCTCCTCCATCTCTCCTTTTTTTTTCTATCTAATGCATAAAGACAGGGTGGATGTATAATTCATAACCTCTCTGCCAGTCGTGCTCCTTTTGCTGTGTGTGTGTATTTGTGTGCATCTGCGTGTGTTACAGCGCATGTGTGCGAGTGCATGTGTCGCTACCATTACCAGACCGAAGAAAAAAACACACACACACACACCTCACCCAGAGACACGACGCGCAAAAAAAGAACAGGTCATCTGAGAACGTTGGTGTGTGTTGATGTGCGTTGGGTGTTTACTTTGATATAAATCATGTATAGGCGTGGGAACGCACACTTGCTGACTTTTCTCCATGTTTCATTATGTGGAGCAGCGTGGGCGAAAAATGTTTGACGTCTGTTTTCCTTTGGTGTGTTTTATTGGCTTTGGGATTGGTGTTTATCTCCGCGTGGCGTGCGCTCCCGTGCCGCCTATGAAACTGTAAGAAGCAGGCCAGCGGTCGCTCTCCGAAGGCAGACATGCTTCTCTGGGCTCGAGTTTCTCTGAAATAGAATTTGGGAGGGCAGGACCCACCTCTCCTCTCCACTCAACCATACACTTACTCATTCCCTCTGGGGAGGACAGAAGGAACGAGGTACAGGAGTGGGAGGAAGGAGGAAGGAGGGAGGGAGGGAGGAGGAGAGAGGGGCATGAAGTGCAAAGGAAGGGAAGAGGAGAACAGAGGGGAATGGCCAGAGAGAGGAGGAAGTGAAGGATGTGGATGGGTGACTGCTGCATCATTTGGTCCATCCCAGCAACTTCCGCTGAAGCACGTTATTTCTAAGTACAGCAATAAGCCACATGGCTGAACTGGATGATATGATGCTTTATTAAAAAAAAAGTTGATTTCCACGCCACAGAGAATAGTCCCCATCAAGTGCACGATTTAATAAAACCACAGAGCACAGCATGTTGGAGAAAATCCAGTTTCCCTTTATTAAAAAAATGAAACCTTCAATTCTATCTTCAGGTGGAACCAGTAGAATTGAGGCATTGATTGACAGATGTGGATTTTTAATATTACACTGCTGTTTATATTGGTTCGTGAATAGTAAGAAGAAAAAAAAAATGCCTTGACATAATATGTGCGGAGCCTGTTAAATTTCACACGTGGATTTCATTACCAAATATTATATAAGGTCGTTGGTTCACTAGGTCACAGCTACAGTATTATAATGCTTAGTCGTTTATGCATCGGTAAAGATAATCCATTTGGAGAAAATATACGGGATACACTTTTGATACCCGTTTAAGTGCGTTTTGTTGTTAATGTGCTTTTGCTGTAAAAGTAAAGTTTTTAAAGCAGGACATCCACTTTTTGTAAAGCCGTGGGAGTATTTTTAAAGAACACAGCGAAGCTATAGGTGCGTAATGGAGAGGACATGTACAGCAACTGGGGGGGGGAGAAAAAAAAGCTTGAGATGGAAAATAGCAGAGCAATAAGCCACCAAAAGCATGTAGAGGAAATAAGATAAGAGCAGGGGAGCGCGATGCAGAAAGTGCAAGAATACATGGACCGGTGGGGGTGAGGAGGCCAGCAAACACAGAAGAGGAAGGAGAAATACACAAGGGAGATGCTTTGATTAAAATATATATATATTTAAATAAATAAAATCCTCACTCATTTGGGCTAACTCGCTGTAGCTGGGCCTAATAGACGGCAGGCGCGGGGGGGCACAGTTACTTCAAAGTGCTGTTGGTGGTAGGAAAGCATTAGATGTGGGCCTGATGTTTGGAATTTCAAAGCTTTCAAAAAAAAAAAAAATGTTTTGCTTCCTATCCTGGGATCGTGGTGTTTTTATTACTTTGAGGGTGTTTTTTTTTAGGAGAGTGTGAGACCGTGGCTGATGATATCCAATAAAGCGAATGACACCAGCTGTAGAAGCTCTGCTAGTTTTTTTCTTTCTCCGTTTAATGGCAAAGTGAGCAGACACAGAAGTGGGAGAAAGTGTGTCGGGGCGTTTTTATTTTATTTTTTTAACAAATACCCGCACCAGATATTACTCAAAGTATTTAAAAGCAGATTCAGGCCCGCCAGTACAGTTCGCACAAGCCTGGTAGTGTTGATTCATTTGGAGATGCAGGTGTAATTGTCTTTACTCTCTTGGCATGTATAGTCTAATCTAAAAATGACCTGAAATAAGTGTCAAAGTTTGGACCAAGAGTAAATAACATTTTCTCCGGTTTTGGTAAATGAAGGTAAATAAAAAGTTTGAAGGCCCGGTGGGAGATTAAATTACCACTCGATTTTTCTTTTCAACATTTTGTAACAAGGAGAAATAGAAAGTGAGTTTTAAAAATCCCTTTAGGGTTTTAGGCCCAAATCTAATTTCAGCTCGGTGAGAGAGGCATTCGGGTTAAGTTGTGAGTCCAAGTCATGTGTCCAAGTCATTTAATATTGCCTCTCTATTGATTTCTGTCGAGGCTTTTTGAGGTCCTTGTTTGAGTAATGGTCACACACATACTCCTGCTGGATTCATGTTGCACTACTGACGAGCACCAAAAATGCCATTGTAAAAGATGTAAGGTTTACACCACACCCAGAATCCTTTAGATTTCAGCTTTTTGGTTATCTACGATTATTAATATTCTTTTTTCATACATCTGGAGTGGGGCTTGGATCCAAAATCCAACATTTACCAACGCAACCAAAACACTTAATCTTCCTGTGTACCTGGCAGGATGTAGAAATATATCCACAGAGATGCATCAAAGAGGGTGAATAACCAGTTTAAAGTTTCCTTGTCAGTGTAACTAAATAGGTCTCTGTTTAATGGACAGCGCACACGCGGAAGAGAGAGAGGGAGATAGAAATAAGGCTGGCGGTTGAAAGATGATAAATCCTACACCGGTCGCTGCACAAAAGTGAGCTGGCATTGTGCGTTTTGGTGTGTGTGTGTTTGTGAGAGAGAGAGAGAGAGATACACAACAGCAGATGTTTAAAACGTGTCTCCAAGTCAATTCAGGCTCCCCATGCCACTGTAACTAAATAGCTCTCCATTTTATTGACAAAAAGTCTGGGAGAGGAGAGACGAGCGGAATGAAAAACCTCATTTGCGCGCTGTGGTATTTACTGCAGCTATCAGATGTGGATTAGAGGCGAGTCGTTTTTTTTTTGTTTTTTTTTTATCTCGTTCGCTCACCGCGTGTTATTAAATCATCGCTGTCCGGGAGGGCGCCTCCGTTTTCCCTTCGATGACTAATTAGGTTGTTTAAAGCAGTGTGTCATGTCCAATGTATCTTCTTCAACTCATTTATCGTGAGAACAATTTTCTTTTCTTTTCTTTTCTTTACGTATTCTACGTATCGGCCATATATTTCAGTTTAATGTCAGTGTGTGGGTAGCTGACGTGTCACAGGAGACAGAAAGAGACAACAGTGATGTCACAGAGATGTGATGTTTCACGTGTTGTTGTTCAATTAGTGGTGTGAGAATAAGTGTGGCGGGAGTCTCAGTAACTCAGGTATTTCATTTCGATTTTTCTACAGAAATATACACCCATTAAATTCTGCTATGAGCCTGAAGACGAGTGTATTATGCTGCGTGCATGTCACGGGGGATGTGAGGTAGCAGTGAGTGTTTGCTTCCTATGACGACCAAAGACAAGTGAGTCATGTTTTTATTTAAGAATCCGTCCAAAATGACAAATTATTAATTGCAAAGGATTTTTCCTGGAAATAACTGTACAAATGGTACTAATTACTGGCACATTTGGAATTCAATTGAATGCACTGCACCCCGTGAGCCTGAATATGAATATAATTAATATTAATATCAATTCATTTATTATTGGGGAAAAATTATAATTCTTGCCTGTGGTCAGATTTCTCTCCCTTTTTTTTGCATGTTCTGCTGACCTGCTGTGAACACAACTAACGTGTACACTCTTAATCAGGGAGGAATTAATTGGAGGTGGAAGCGCAGCCTTCCCTTGCGCTGTAAGTCACTGGGAAATTATGGAGCCGTAAAATGACGCGCTAATGATGTGACAGCTGTGAAGTGTCAACCGGGTACTACTTCCATTGTTTGAGCATTGAATCACCTGGAATGTTGGACCTCTGGCTAACATGAAGGCACCGTGTTTGTTTGGCTCATAGGTGTATGACCCTTTCAGGTAAAAAAAAAAATCAAACTCCTTGTTAGTCACGGTGATGTAGATTTACCAGTATAAGAGACGGTGAAAGGGACAAACATAAATTAAAGTCTGGGTCTTTTATTTGGAATCAGGACTGTCTGGTTATTGATATTTTTTGTACGGAATCAACGTTGCAAAACAAACCTACTTTTATTTATAGCTGTGATTATATTGGAACCCACGGGGGGAAAATCTTGCAGCGCAGCCAGGTTATCGAGTTCAACGCAACCTGATGCTGTCAGTGGCACACATGCGCACACGGAGAGAGGGGGGGGCAAAATGAGTCGACGACAACACTCGGAGGAGAACACAAACCTGATGGTTGGGGAGCAACGGAGGGGAGGTGAGAAGAGAGAACGGGGGAGTGAGGGGGGGGGGGCGCGACGGGGTAAGCGGAGCGGAGGGGGAGACAACAGAGGGAGGAGAAGGGAATCCATGCATGCCTCCGCTGGGAGCCACAGCTCCAGCGTTCCTCCAGACCTTCAAGTCAGAGCCGTCTACCACATCAGAGAAAAACACACAACCCCCAACAGCTGTCAGATACCTCTGGACCCCTCCGGAGTGTGTGCGTGTGTTTGCGTGCGTGCCTGCGTGCGCGTTTGTGTTCTGTACCTTCATGTCCTACATCTCGTGTGCGTGTCCACGCATGTTTGTGAGTGAGAGAGTGTAAATGAGTGAGGGCTGATTATTTCTGATCATTTCTTTTGCTTTTCACTTTCTTTGAATAGTCCCGGAATATTTGCAGCCTATTTTGAATATTATATACTGGGAAAAAATCAGCATGAGCATTGGATTTTGAAAAATATCTTTTTCAGTTCAAACATGAACCATTTTGAATTTTCCTGTCCTCACTCTGGGGGAAGCTGCTGTATAATGAGCTCATTTGCAGTTTCTTCCTATTTTTCACATGACTTTATTGAGGAAGCTTTTCCTGAGCCGTGGCTCTAAGTTTAAAGAAAATATAATTTGGACGTGCCACAACTATATATATATATATATATATATATATATATATATATACACATACATACGGACATATGCATGCATTACTGTAACTCTATATCTGTAAATATTTACTTTACTTGGTGTCACATTTACATTTCTACTGGAGAGTATGCAAGAGTCCATTGCAGCAACACCGTTTGTGTGTGTGTGTGTGTGTGCAGGTGTGTGTGCAGGTGCTTGTGTGTGTGTGTGTGCACAAAGTGTGTGTGTGTGCGCAGTATGCATCATATATAGAGGATGGCTAACAAGGCATTAGCGGTCTCACTGTGCTCTCTGTCACTTTGAGTCGTGTTAGATGCTGCTTTAACTCTGCTCAGCTGAATCAATACACAATAGCTATTACCTTGCAAAACTACACACAAACACACACACACACACACACACACACACCAACTGAAGCTGCGAAAGAAATCGCCCAGTCAGCGACAACGTCCAATCAAAAGCCATTTAAGATAGAGTAGTTTAGGAGATGCTCTTTACAAATGGTGCTGCTTGAATTCACATGTTGCTAATTCGTCAATGGCCAGTGCATGCATGCGTGTGTGATTGAGTGTGTGTGTGTGTGTGCGTGTGCGCGTGTATTACGTTTCAAATGTTGTGCAGCTCAAGCCTCGGGTTCAAGTAGTCTGCATTCCAAAATAGTCATACACGTTTATATAACCGCTCCAGAAATGCACTCCTTGAGGTAAATCTATTTTAAAAGTGCTCAATATTTAATGAGCTTTAAAGGAAATGTGTTGAACCTCTTTAGAAAAGCCCCTGATCTCCGTAAAAAAACAAAACAGCGGCAACAAAGTATTTCCTATGTATTTATTTCCATAATTAGGAAAAAAAAAAAAAAAACGCGTGTAGAACCCAGAGAGTGGCTCAGCGGTGTTGACAGGTAGTGTTTGTGGGGCGCCGATGCAGAGAGCAATTAAAAATTCATACTCTGCTATATATGGAGCTGAAATTTCGGAGTTATGCGAGGGCGGACCGCATGGTATTTCATAAGCCGTCCCGCTATAATACGGCACTTGTGTGTGTGTGTGTGTGTGTGGCACAAGAAAGTTCAATTTGTGTGCAGTAGAATTGTTTGTGCGTGTGTGCGCGTGCGTGTGCACGACGAGCATTTGACTTCTAAAGACCTAAAAAGCCATGAATCAATACTGCTAATGAGAGTCTTAGAGCTGGGAGAGGAGGGATAGAAAACCTCTCACCCTGTACTTTCAATTTGTCTTTCCCTCCTCCTTTCTCACCTTCTCTTTCCTCCCTTTACCCCCCCCCCCCCCCCCCAACTCCCCCCTCCAACCCACCTCCCTCTCTCCCCTCGCTCTTTTGCTCTCAGTCAGTGAGTCTCTTTTTTCTCCTTCCACCCTCCCACTTGTGGTTTGCACCATTTTGTCATCCTCCCCTCCCTCCCTCCCTCCCTCCCTCCCTCCTTCCTTCCCTCCCTCCCTCCGTTCCTTGGACCCGCGAGTAGGCGTCAGGTGGTGGTAGAGCGTACCATCATCTCCTCTCCAATGCACTTTGCTCCGCTCCTCCACTCACTGACAAATTGAATATTCCTTCTAAACACTTTTTTTTTTTTCTCCCTCCAAGAGCGGAGGCATCTCGTGTTCTGCTTCCACGGATCTGCAAACTTAACGTCAGTCTCCCCAGACTCACAAACCAGCCAGTTATCGGTGCGCTCATGACCCGCAGTGTCAAAAAACAAAAAACCCTTCATGCCTTCCAGGACCCATCGCGCGCTGGTTGCGCACATTTCCGCCGCTTCTCCGCAAATCACGTGGACTCCATCTATTTGCGGCCAATTTGCAAATGCAAATTCTACAGATTTCATTTCCTCCACTTTGCCTCAGCCTTTGGTTTCCCTTCACTGCTGTGAATTAGCTTCCTTAGGTGCTGCGGTCCCTCCCCCTGACTTTCGTTTTTGTCATATATGTCATTTTTATTTTTACACCCCCGTGTTAATGCATTCGTGCAGACACAGAGCGAGTAGAAAAAGTCCGCACGTCATCGTTGCCAAGGCGGTGGAGCCAGCCTGTTTCACCCAGCTGCGATTTGCGACGTGATGAGATCATTTCTCGCTCATTTGAACATGTTTCTCTCATCAACACAAACAGTCGTGCTTAGGAGAGCTGCCTGAGACTTGCAAATTCATCTGCGATTTGCAAGCACCAGCCATTTGTGCAACATGACGCTGCCGTCGATGAACTGTGTATATTTCAAATTGCTTTCATGACTCGAGGAGGACGCCAGCAGTTTTGGGTTGCAGTTTGCAGCAGGATGGCAGAAGCAATTTGGGGGGGGGGGGGGAAAGGGGGGGGGGGGGGGGGGGGGGGGGGATCGTATGTTGCCGAAGCCAAAATATTTATTTCACTTCACTACCGGTGAATTTTCCATGGAACTGAATAGAAACTTGATTTGGTAAATAGTCAGGTGGGCTCACATATTCCAAACGGCCAATACGGACCTTTTAGGAAAGAGCTACTAGTTTGTGCGACTGTGCCGCACACACACGAAAGGTGCGCCTGACCAACGGCTGACGGGGCGCAGCATCGTTTAGAGTTATTAATAAAACGCAGACGCTGTATTGATCCGTGACACAGGCAGGGTTCAGCCCTGGCAGATATGCTCTCTCTCTCTCTCTCTGATATAGATTTACATATGGCCCCCGCTGCCTCCTATGGATTTAGTGGCAAAGCTCAGAGTGTATCTAAGGCTATGACTGATGGGGGCTGTCCGACCTGCGAGAGGTGGGAGAAGAGAAATGAAGCGGCCCCGGGTGAGAGAAAGATGTATTTGCTGGATTTGAGCCCCCCCCCCCCCACACACACACACCCCTCGCTGCTCCCATTCCCAATCAGCCGTGTACATGCTGAGAGCTAAGCGTAGCAGACAGGTGTCAGAACCCCCACCCCCCCCCGGCAGAGCTATCATTGGGGGTAGAGCTGTCGGCGCCCAGTTAAAAACTCCTAATCATTTCCTCCGACTCCCACAACTTACGGCCCATTGTCGCCATTCATCATCCTCCACGAGACATCTCGGAGAGACCTTCTTAATCTATTGTGATTATGACTCTGTTTGCATATAAATTGTTTGGCGATGACAGAAGCCATAATTTGGAGGCAGGGTTTTTTTTTCCTGTTATTAAGTCTTTTTTTTTTTCCATCATTGTTCCGTGGAAGAACAATAAAGGACGAGAAAAAAAAATGCGGATCCACGCGGCTTAACTTGCCGAACCACTTTCACACCTCCGACTTAAACGCAGGCACACATGCGCGGGCCCATCTCCACCATGAAGGCACGTGCAGGGGTCCTGGGATCACCCAGAATGCTTTGCCCTGCATTGTGGAACTGGTCCTTTCAGTGCATTGGAGGGGGTGAGAGGCTCTTCTCTGCCAAAGGATGGGTCAGGCCCTTTCACTGCCAGCATCCTTCTTTCACCCAGGCCTCTGTCTCCCAGGGCAACTCTCTTTCTTGTCCTCCGCGTGTGTGTGTATAGTTGTGTGTATTTGTTTTTGTGCGTATGTGTGCGTGTGTGTGAGAGAGAGGAAGAGCGCATGTGAAAGAGGAACATGAAAGGGGAAAAGCAGGCTTGAGGAGCCGTTGCCAAACCTTCTCCAGTTTCCTCTCCACGACTAATCTGATTGGCTGCTCCGATGCTCCGACGGTGAAAGGACAGCGGTATTGGACGTTCCCGGGAGGAACTGTGCCGGCGGTGGGCCGGACTTGGCCGGGCGTGTTTGGGATGAGGCAGGAATTTAGGCAAATTTCCCCCCTATAGAGCGCTCTCGGAGAATCTTTATGTGTACGTTGACGCAAATGTATAGTGTGTGTGTGTGTGTGTGTGCTTAATTGGTGTGCGTGTGCGCATTTGTAGCAAGTTTGCCTGAGCATCCTGTGGAAGTGAAGGGCAGAGGAAGCTTTAGATTTGGGGATGAAAAAAGGAGGCCAGGGAAGAGAAAGAGAAATCTATCTCCGTTCACCCGGAGATTTAGGATTACCAGGAAAAGTAAAGAGGGGGAGGAGGGGGTGGTATGAAAGCCCATCCTCCACATCGTAAAAAATCAGTTGCAACAAAGTTGTTTGAAATACCATGGCATTTTTTTGAAAACTACAGCTTTTCAACGTTGGTATTTATGGGTATGGAAAAAAAGAAAAATCCAAAAAGAGGAGGTGGAGGATAATGCGGACGCGGTGGGGTGGGGTGGGGCGGGCAACTCGGGATGCCAAATGTGCAAAAAGAGCTTGAGGGAAGTATCATCGTGTTCATCAGTGCGTCGCATCATGCTGCATTGGCTTAGGTCACGGCAGCAGTCACATCCCCAAATTTCGGAGGCGCGCTCTCTCATAGTGCGACGCAGGAACGGCGGTTTTGGATCCAGGACCAAAGATACCACCCCCCCACCCCCCTTCTGTCATTTTTGAAGCCGAGGACAGGACGAAATTGTACAACTTATACCCACCGGCAGCACACGCGTCCATTTTTTTTCTTCTTTTGACCTTATGGTGCTGGTTGGTTTTTCTTTTTTGGGCACGTTTGTGATCAATGTTACATGTTACACAGCAGGAGTTTACCTCTGTGAGCATAGGGTACATGATTCATTGCAGCAAAGCAAACAGCCATTAACTCCGCCACACACACACACACACACACACACAGAATAAGCAACAAGATGTTTAACACGGCAAACAGTTCAAATCCAAACAGTGTGAGACTGAGAGGGCGAGCGGGAGAAAGAGAGAAAATAAAGAGAAGGGGAGGAAAGACAGGAGAGAAAAAAGGGGGGGGGGATGGAATGGTCGAAAGGTAAGGGAGGTAAAAGAAGAGAGAAAAAAAGGGGGGGGGGGAAAGAAATAAGGTGAGAGGCAAATGAGAGCCACGCTTGCCAGTTGGGCAGAAGAAAAGGATTAGGACGTGTAGAGAGGAGGATGAGGAGAGTGGGAGAGCGAGCGAGAGAGAGAGAGAGATGGAAGGAGAGGTGGGGGGAAGGAAACGAGAGAAACAAAGACCTCACAGTGCTGCTGGGCATCCTCAGAGGAAAACAGAGCCCGCTGCTTTGTAGTTGCAAAGGAAGCTGCAGGTCTTCATGGATCTGAGCATTAGCTGCTCCTTGAATTAGCAGGTCCCAAAGGTGGCTCTCTCTCTCTCTCTTTCTCTCCCTCTCTCTTTCTCCTTCTCTCTCTCTCTCTCTCCCTCTCTCTTTCTCTCCCTCTCTATTTCTCTCTCTCTCTCTCTCGCTCTCTCGCTCTCTCGCTCTCTCTCTCTCTCTTTCTCCCTCTCTCTCTCTATCTCTCTTTCTCTCTCTCTCTTTCTCTCTCTCTCTCCCTCTCTCTCCCCCTCCCTCTTTCTCTCCCTCTCTATTTCTCTCTCTCTCCCTCTGTCTTTCTCTCCCTCTCTATTTCTCTCTCTCGCTCTCTCGCTCTCTCTCGCTCTCTCTCTCATTCTCTCTCTCTCTCTCTCCCTCTCTCTCTCCCCCTCCCTCTTTCTCTCTCTCCCTCTACCTCTCTCCCCCCCTCCCTCTCTCTCTCCCCCAGCGCTTCACCTTTTTTTTTTTTTTTCTCTCTCTCTCCGAATCCGTCTATCGCTGTCACCTCGTTCGCTCCGTCGCTCAGTTTCTCTGTTTCTCAACCTCCCGACACAAACTTTATCTCGAACAAACACATAGGCAGACACACGTGCAGGGGAAAAATACCAAAATAGAAATATGGGCACACACACACACACACACACACGCACACACCGTCGAATACACACGTTACGTAAGCGTATAGAGAAACACACTATACACAAACACAACAGGGTGTGTTTCGCTTTTTTTTTTTCCTCCTCACAGGCTCAAACAGACTTTCCAAAGCTGGCTTCCGTCGTGGCTCCCCAGATGCTCCACTCTGCATCAGAGCAGCTCTCAACTTCCTCCTCTTGTTCTTCCTCTTATTTTCCTTCTACTTCTTCCCTTTGTCAGGTAGAGGGCTAAGACTCAAAAATCCACCAACTCAAACCGACAAATGACTCTGGCCGGTCTTTGCTCTGCCAATTTCGGCCCTTCTCTCTTTTCATTTCTTCATCCCCCACCTCCCTCTTTTTTTCTTCTTCCTTTTTTTTTGTTCTCCTCTCCCTCTGCCCGCTGCGTTTTCCCAGCTTCTCGCTCTTTCTCTTTTCATTTTCATTTTGGAGAGGTGAAACCCGAATGCACCAACATGCACAGCAAAGCTTTTTAAAATCTCTTGTGGTGGACGCTTTGGTGTTTAAATGTTTTTCGGCTTAAATGTACTTGATAAGTGTTGGAGAAAATGTCAATCGGAGAGTTGCCGTCGTGAGTTCTCCATCCCAGTGAGAACGTTTCACCTCCGTGGAAGGATTGGACCGCGGAGAGGTTTCAGGGATCGCCTCGCCGCGGTGACAGAGAGACGTGGCCTCTGGCTGTCTTCGAGTTTGGGTTCTCACAAAGTTCAGTGAGGAACGCTTGTTTCAACGGTTTTGTTCTGCGCAGCACATTGTCAGGACAATAACTCGCCCGTATATGAGGTCACTCACGTCTCCAATGACATATCGGACAGAGAATGATGTTTTTTTTTGTGGTCTTTGGGTCTTTTCAGCTCGCTTTTTAACCATGAATTTGGGCTTGGGAACTGGAGGTTTCAGAATACTCAAACATGCTGGTTGAATAGCCAAATAGCACCTGACCTGTCTATTACCTCAAACCACCGCTAATGTAGAAATTGGAGAACTGTGTCTGACCCGTTTTTTTTCTACCTTTTTGAAATTGACAACCCAACGTGCCCAATCTGCTTGACACAGCAATTTGCCAGGTACCCCCGAGGTTAGGAAATATGAGCATTTCATTTTTCGCACGGCAAGTTTTTCTTATTCACAGCAGAATGCCAGCGTGGCCTTCAGATGTAATCAGAAAATACATCCGATGAACGAGTCTGTGTACCTTAACAATTATTTTCTCTTTCTTTCATTCTTATTTTGTGCAACAGAGACTCCAGATACCGATGACATTTTCTTTTAACAACATGTGATGAGGCCGTTCTTATTTATGGATGAATCAAATTCATCGAAATGATTGCACAAACTGTGCAACACAAACACATTACACACAAGTGACGCCACCATCCCCAATTATTTTTGTGTGAAAACGACTTTTCGCCATCTCCGTTCCCCGGCTGCCAGTGTAGGTCAGCTGGAGCCCCGAAAATTCCCGATTGCCATGCATCTCCACAAAGCCTGCCGCCAGGTATCAACGAAAGGGGGGGATATCTGAGACACTTGTTCCCGGAGAGAATGTTCCACCAGTCAACGCCGTGTGTATTTTTCTCAGGACAGCTGGCGTGCTGAATGGAACCCTCCCCGCAAACCCCTCAAACCCTCACACGCCTCCTCCTGCTCCCTTTTTGCTCCTTTGGCTGCATCCTTCACCCCCATTCAGCCGAGCTGGCAAGGTGACATGAGGCAAGAGGAGACGAGGGGGGCGGAGAGGGGGTGATGGAGGGACGGAGGGTTTTGGCTGGTGCAGGGATTTAGAGAGAACGAAAGCGTATCAGTTGCACCTTCGGGGAGCGCTTGGGGACAGTGGGCAGAAAGCGGGTTGTTAGCGAGGGGTTACACTCCGAGTGTGTGGCTCAAGAGCCAGTGGGCTGGAACAGTATACGATAAGGGCTCGTTCTGATGAAGAGCTCCCCGATGTGCTGGGTTTGGGCTCTTTGTTGTTTGTTTGTTTGTGTGCGTGTCGGATGTGAAACTGTACCTACGCTTGTTTTTTTTTTTGTTTTTTTTTTGAAAGCGTACTTATGGATCTTGTTTGCCTGTGGTGTGTGCGTGGGCGTTCGCCAGCGTTTGTGCATTTCTGCATATGTGCATTTACGTCTCTGTTGAAATACTTACAAAGTCGCCTTGGTGTGACATTCTGAAGTCTCGTCTTGGTGAGTGTCTGTCAAGTGTTGCGCGCGGGCGCGTGTGCGTGTGTGTGTGTGTGTGTGTGGCCCCCTCCACATCTGTTTATCTCATTGTATCAGTCCCAGCAGTAAGGGCATGTCTTCAGCAACTCCCAGTCTGCCCATATGTCTGCTGTGATCCGTGAATAACTCTGCCTGCCAGTCTCAGACAGGGCCAGCCCTCTGCTGCACACCACGCTGCTTTCTGACTCACAAACACACACTCAGGACACAGACAGACACACACACGCACACGGATGCTAATGTGTACCCAGTCTCATTTATGCGCACAGGTATTCACTCATCCTCTGATGCGTACACCCACACAAGTATAGACACAGATGTGGTGTGCAGCCACATATTCTGCTCAGGTAGATAATTGAGGCAGGAACACAAGTGTACGCTCACAAAGGCACAGAGCTGAACACACACACACACACACACAGACACACACACACACACACACACACACACACACACACACACACACACACACACACACACACACACACACACACACACACCCACACACACACACACAAATCAAATTGCTCACAGGCGGGTAATTGATGAAGAGACCCAGGCAAATACACACATAGTAGCTACACAAACACACACAAATGCATGGCAGCCTCTTCAGCATCGCTCTCATTTCCTCCAGGTTAGAGGACGCCGGGGCTTTTGACATTGAACACAGCGGAGAGGAGCAGTTTATAAGCTTTAATAAAGGCAGATAATAAAGGGCTGAGGTAAATAAGGGTGAGGTTAATAAGCTCTGGGGTGAAAATTAGTCTTGGAGCACAGAGCTGAAAAAGGGAACAGAGCCAGGTTCAGACAGATCGTAGTCTTACATCCAGATTACCCTTCGCGGAAAATAAAAACCGCAACCCATTGGCGGCGACCCCGAACCCGTCTCCGACTCTGACTGCGATAGCGTCAATTAACACTTCAAAGCAGCAGAAGGGTTTTTCTCCACCTATCTGTCCAGGCCGGTGGGCGTCTTTGGAGCCCCTCCGTCAATAAACGCGCCAAGTGGCTGTGGAGGGTGGAAGAAAGGTGGAGTTTGCCGGGGAGATCGGCGGAGGTCAGCGTCACCTTCCTAATTGGCGTCATTAAACGGATTGAACGGAGACATCAATTCCAACATCGCAGGGCGGAAAGACTCGGCGGAATAAATTGGTGCAGAGATGAATTTCCTCCTGCGTGGGACCGTGTTGTTTTTCTGTCTGAGATTCTGAATGTCAGGCTCTTCCCCCTGCGCTGTCGTCTGGAGGAAGTTTTTTAACGATGCACACTGTGACACTTTCCCTCCTTGTCTCGCAGCAGCTTGCGTGGTATTTTTTTTATTAATTTATTTTTAAAGCTTCGTAGTCAGGAAAAAAGCGTCCTGGCGGAACCGCACGCTAGATTTACGCCAGTCATCAGTCATCACTCCACGCCGACTGGAGGCGCACGCTCGGGTGGGCTGCGTCCCGTACGGCGCCATCGGCAGGGCAGCGTGACCCTCGTATTTCGGCCCAGACGCTCTGATTGCCGCTGATTGAGACTGGATTGCCACAAAGCAGCGCTCGCCGTGGAGGCCTGGTGATTTCTCGGCGCACTTTGTCAGCTGTACAGATTGAGCTGCTGTTCATTATCATGGCGAGGCTGTAGACGGTGTGTGTGTGTGTGTGCGTGCGTGCGTGCGTGCGTGCGTGCGTGCGTGCGTGCGTGCGTGCGTGCGTGCGTGCCTGTGTGTGGGGAACCTAGGGGGAGGCTGGAAGGGAGGAAGACGAGGAGCTGGGGGGGGGGTAAATCAAAGCGAAGTTTGGTAAACTTTCCTGAAGGTCGTCCGAGAGCGTGGCTGGGACGGGCCCGGGAGAGGGGCAATCAAAAGACAGCTTTGTCAACCAATCAAACGGCGGGCGTATCATCTTCAATCGCCAGAACACGCCTGCGGAATAACAGAAAGGAAATGTGAGGGAGCGTTGTGCGCCGTTGTGAGTTGGAGTGCGTGCGTGCGTGCGTGCGTGCGTGCGTGCGTGCGTGCGTGCGTGCGTGCGTGCGTGCGTGCGTGCGTGCGTGCGTGCGTGCGTGCGTGCGTGCGTGCGTGCGTGCGTGCGTGCGTGCGTGCGTGCGTGCGTGCGTGCGTGCGTGCGTGCGTGCGTGCGTGCGTGCGTGCGTGCGTGCGTGCGTGCGTGCGTGCGTGCGTGCGTGCGTGCGTGCGTGCGTGCGTGCGTGCGTGCGTGCGTGCGTGCGTGCGTGCGTGCGTGCGTGCGTGCGTGCGTGCGTGCGTGCGTGCGTGCGTGCGTGCGTGCGTGCGTGCGTGCGTGCGTGCGTGCGTGCGTGCGTGCGTGCGTGCGTGCGTGCGTGCGTGCGTGCGTGCGTGCGTGCGTGCGTGCGTGCGTGCGTGCCTGTGTGTGGGGAACCTAGGGGGAGGCTGGAAGGGAGGAAGACGAGGAGCTGGGGGGGGGGTAAATCAAAGCGAAGTTTGGTAAACTTTCCTGAAGGTCGTCCGAGAGCGTGGCTGGGACGGGCCCGGGAGAGGGGCAATCAAAAGACAGCTTTGTCAACCAATCAAACGGCGGGCGTATCATCTTCAATCGACAGAACACGCCTGCGGAATAACAGAAAGGAAATGTGAGGGAGCGTTGTGCGCCGTTGTGAGTTGGATACAGAGAGATGCTAACCTTTTTGTGTGTACTTCACCAGCCACTCTGACCTCCACAGCTATTAGCAGCCATTTGTGACACAGACGCACACGCACGCACACACACAGACACACAAAACACACACAAATGCACTCTGTCCCCGTCTTTTGTTTTTCTCCTTACAAGCAAACATAGTAGAACATTTAACGCTCCGCTTCCACCTCCCCCCCCCCCCCCCCCCCCCCCCCCCCCCCCCACACACACACACACACACACACACACACACACACACACACACACACACACAGTGCGCCTTGGTGCTGGGGGGCTGTTTACATAAGGCCTTGCCCTGGGAAAGCACTGTCATGCTGCCAATGCTGCCAGCAGCGAATGAGCGAATGAAAGCGATGGAGAGCGTGGAGAGGGGGGGGAGGTGGCGGGTGATGGAAGATAGAGCTTTGCCAGTCTGATGTGCTCACAGCCTCGGGGACCAGCGGTCAGTCAGAATGAGGGATGAGGAGAGATGGAAGGAGGGATGCAGAAAAGGAATGCGAGATGAAGGGAGGAGTGTAGTCGGAGGAAATCCACGCGAGGGAAGGGTAGATTTGGATGGATGGAGATGCATGAGGGCGGGGGGGGGGGGTAGATTTAAACGGAGTGAAGCAGGCCAAACTAAGCGGGGCAGAAGAATGGACCAACGAGCACAGAACAAAAGAGGTTAGGGAGAGAGATTGGCAGGAGGGGAGGATGGAGAGACAAAGAAAAAAGGAGATGAGATGGAGAAGGAGGAAGAGGAGTCCTCTCGGTGATGCTTCTGCTCTTTGAGCCTCTTAGATTATATGAGCCCATTTTTCAGCTTCCTCTTCAGACACAGACACACTTTCAACCTTAACGTCCACACGTCAGGCTTTAAATAAAGTTTATTTATTCCACCAGAAGGGGGGGGGGTGGATTGGGAGTAAAGGGGGGGTTGTACCCAAGGTCAAAACCACTTAAGTGTGTCCCCTGTTCTTCTTATGTAACCCCTCTCTCTCTCTCTCTCTCTCTCTCTCTCTCTCTCTCTCTCTCTCTCTCTCTCTCTCTCTCTCTCTCTCTCTCTCTCTCTCTCTCTCTCTGTTTCTTGGTTGCATACTAAGACACACACTCGAGCGCACGCACGCACACACACACACACACAGTCTAAAGCAGGCGGGAGTGTATCGATTTAGCATGGTGTGCAGATTCCCACCACTGCCCCTATACGCAGATTAAGGGAAGAAAACACACACACACACACACACACACACACACTTGCTCCTTCATGCACAGTAACGCACACCTGCGCACGCACTCATCGAAGCCGCTTTTGCTCGCCAAGCTTTTTTTCTCCTTTATCAGTGCAAGTGGGGTAAAGTCATTATGCATATTCATTTTACGCGTATTTAGAATTAGTTCACAGGCGTTAAGTGGTTTTGACAGTATTTTCTAAACAAGCAAGTTAGTAGTTTCTGCATTTTAGATTTAATTTTACAAGGGTGGGCCGGAGTGTGTGTGTGTGCGCGCAGGTGTGTGTGTGTGTGTGCGCGCGCAGGTGTGTGTGTGTGTGTGTGTGTGTGTGCGTGCGCACATGTGCTTGCATTATGATTATTCCCCCATGCCACGGCTTCTTGTGGCTCTCCGCATACCAGCTGTTATCCTCTGCTGAGGGACTGCACACACACACACTGTAGCTACACACACGCTACACCTATACACTCACACGTCACACCCTCTCTGCTTCAACATTGTCAGTCAGCAGTGCGCTTCTGTGTCTTCTTGCAGGAGAGTAGTCTAAGTGAAGTGTGTGAGCATCAAGTAGAGTGTGTTTGAGTGTATATGTTGTGTGATGTGACAGTGTGTGATCCTTCTCTCTCTCTCACACTCCATTCCCAAACCAGACCATTAGTGGCCCACTGGACTTTCAGAAATATTCCGGAAGGAGCTTTTACCGGCATGCACCGAAAGGGATATGGCACACTCTGCTCCATTAAAAGCATTTAATCGTATTTTTGTGAACCTGACAGCTTATTATTATTATTATTATTTCCACGCAGCCTTCCACACAGTTTGGGTTGTTTCCCATTTTTACTCTGCATTTAGAATTGCATTTGTGGTTTCCTACAAACTTTTTTCTTTTTTGCCTTAAACAAGAACGACAGTAATTTGTTGTTGTTCATGGCATTTTAGAGCCATCATTGTTGTTGGTTGACGTGCGGCTTTAACATTTACTTGAATTCATTTATTTTTGACAGATAACTCTTTTTGGAGGCAATTCATTATTTGTTTAGGACTTTGTATTCCTCTGCGATAGAGTTTCGAAAAAAAAAAAAGAGAGAGGAAAGCACGACTTAATGCAGCGCTGAAAAAAAAACATGAAGCAAGAATGAAACAGCAAATATGACAAAGCTAATTCCGGGCTTTCGTGTGGAGGATTATCCAACTCGTGCAGTTTTCAAGTCTGCGCATGTTGTTGTTTTTTTAAATGGCACAAATGGCACCAGAGCACGTCCAAATGATAATGTTTAAAAACGTATATATTTTGGCATTTTGACGCTGACGTTTGTTGCCGAGTCCATGACCACCTGTAGCTTTTTCCCCAAATAAAAATGTCCCAGTTCATGGTTTCTATTGGAATGGCCAAAATGTGAAAGATGCAAGGCCAAATATCAGTCCTTTGAAAACTTATTTCAGAAATTGTGACCAAAAAGAGAGTTTTTTTTAGTTTTTTTTGTCATTTTTTGCCATTTTGATAGACGGCTGCAGTTTTGGTTGATTCAAACAGACGGCACGAGGCTGGAGTTTGGTTGTTAGAACCAGTAAAGGTGATAAGAACCCAGTGAAGTACAAGTAATGGCTGCGATGATGCGGCGGCACTCTCCGCCCGCAATAGGTGCTGCTTAGTATTCTGTCCTTTTGTTGCGTCTTACCTTTGTACTTTCTTTCGCTGAAGGAAAAAAAAAATAAAAAAAATCTGGTTTTCTTTCTCCTTGATAAATCTGCAGTTGTTCTGGTCATGTATCGCTGAGGCTCACACAGCACAATAGGTGAGGAGACACTTGGTGAAATAATGGCCATCGACATACCTCGGACTGCCTAATTCAGAGTTGATTTAGTTACGGCTATTGAACTATTGAATCTGGCTCCAGCATAGCGAACTGTGTTACCAGATGTATTCATAAAGTGTGCGCTGCTTGTGGGAAATGCTGCAGTTAAGATTCACCGATTGGGCCGGGCAAAGGTTTTCTCTCTTTAGTCCTCCCTTCCTCCTTCCTCCCCTTTTGTCACTGCGCTCGTGGGATAATTATTGGCCGGAATGAAGGAGACATTCACGGTGAGACCTTTGCCTTATGGCAAATTATAAAAAAAAAAAAAGAGGGGTAAAAGGAGAGTTTCTTTTTTCTCGCCCGCCATCTCTTTATTGCGCTGAGCTGTGTAACAGAGATACTGATGGAATCAGGGAGGGTCACGGCATCATGCTAAGATCAATGTGACATGACAGGAGGCTTTTTGGACAGGTATTTTTAGACTAGCCCAGAGCATTATGTTCCCTTACTCTCTCGCTCTCTCTCACACACATGCAGACACTTCATTATCAGGAGCAAATCAAATAACTTTCACTGTGTGTGTGTGGGTGCGTGTGTGCGTGATTTGGTGTGGGTTTGTGTGCATGTGTGTGTGTGTGTGTCTGCGTGTGCATGTGCGTGTGTGGGTGTGGATTTGTGTGTGTGTGGGTGCGTGATTTGGTGTGGGTTTGTGTGCAGGTGTGTGTGTGTGTGTGTGTGTGTGGGTGTGTGTGTCTGCGTGTGCGGGTGTGGATTTGTGTGTGTGTGTGTGTGGGTGTGGGTGTGCGTGTGCGTGTGAGTGTGTGTGTGTTGAGTGATGTAGCAGAGCCAGTCAAGGCAAGTGGAAAAGAATGTCAGTGTCTCTCACATCATTTTTAGGCTGTCCTTGGTCACACTGAATATGTACTGAGGTGAGTGTGTATGCATAAATGTGTGCATCAGTGTGGGTGAGCGAGCGAGAGAGAGAGAGATCTCTGCTCAAACACATACTTATTTTAAATCAGGGGCATTTCAAATCTAACAACAGACGCCCACTGTGCGGAAATGTGCTGTTTGATTTGGTCTGACCCAGACTCTGCTGTTAAATGTCATTCAGGGTCCCCATTTAAAGAAGAAAAATTGCTGCAAGAAAAAGTAAGAAATCCAGTCCGCCAAACTCTATTTATAAACCTCAGGGTGCTGATTGGACAGTGCACGGCTGCTCTTGTCTTCATTGGTTAGAAGCACATGAAAGAGTCGGAGAGCATGTGCAGACGTGCACGCGTGCTCGTGCACACGCTTACACACAAACAGGAAATAGACGTCCGCGTGCCCATGAGCGTAGCATAACCAGCTTAGGCATGCATGTCTTCTAATTAACATCCATCCCCCAAGCTGTAACGTACAGTACAGACTAACAATAAATGTCTCTCTCTCTCTCTCTCTCTCTCTCTTCTCTCTCTTCTCTCTCTCTCTCTCTCTCTCTTTCTCTCTCTTCTCTCTCTCTCTCTTTCTCTCTCTTCTCTCTCTCTCTCTCTTTCTCTCTCTTCTCTCTCTCTCTTCTCTCTCTTCCTCTCTTCTCTCTCTCTCTCTTTCTCTCTCTTCTCTCTCTCTCTCTTCTCTCTCTTCTCTCTCTCTCTCTCTCTTTTCTCTCTCTACTCTCTCTTCTCTCTCTTTCTCTATCTTCTCTCTCTCTCTCTCTTTCTCTCTCTTCTCTCTCTCTCTTCTCTCTCTTCTCTCTCTCTCTCTCTCTTTTCTCTCTCTACTCTCTCTTCTCTCTCTTTCTCTATCTTCTCTCTCTCTCTCTTCTCTCTCTTCTCTCTCTCTCTCTCACACATACATGTACACTCTCTCACACTCACATATACAGTATGTACATTCTCACACACACACCTCCACTAATCTTAATGTGTTTGCTGACAGGCTTTCCCCTTTCCTACCCCTCTGCTTTGCACATCTCTCCTTCCCTTCATCACTCCCCCATTAGCACCCAGACAGACACACACACACACTCACACGCCCCAAAAAACACAAAGACACACACATCCTCCTCCCAAACCCGAAAATAAAATGCTATTAAGAGACCTTTTTGGGGGGGGGGGGTTGCTTATGGGTGTTGAGGTTTTGTGTGTGTGTGTTGCAAAGACAGAAACAAGTGCACAACTCTGGCTGTTTGTGCAACTATTTGTGGCAAGATGCTTGTGTATCTGTGTGTGTGCGCGCGCGCCCAAGTGGGTATGTGGTAAAGTGGGGAGTGGGGGGTGTTTGGGCTTCAGGGTTTGTAGGGATAGAGGCGAGGGGGAAGAGGAGGAGAAGCTGCAGCGTGTTTGTGTGTGCGTGTGCGTGTGCGTGTGTGCGTTTGAGAGGCAGTGATGCCGGAGAAACAGCAGCGCTAGCACTGCTTAATTAATCAACATCAAAAGACGGCATTAAAAATGAATGGAACCCGAAGCAACAGTTTGGCTAAAGTGAATTATTCAGGCGTGGAGCTTACGCCGCTGCCCAACATTCTATTAAGAACTAAAATCTGTTTTTTTTTTGTTCTTCTCCTTCTCGCGCCCCCATTTAGTCTCCGTTTGTAGCGGGCCTGTGAAGTTTGCTGCTGAGGATCAATGCCTGCTTTGCCCAGGGAATTTTAGGCAAACAAACTCTCAGTCCACTTTCCAGGCGCCTCTGTCTGAGCAGAATGCCATTAGTCTCACCGCTGACCACAGTTACGGGCCCTTAGTTCCAAATTAAGGCTCTATTCCTTTTTCAATTAATTGTATTCCAGGATGTGGTTTTCAATTAAACGAAAGAAGAAGAAAAAAAAGTCGCTGAACTCTGAGATGAGGAGATATTTAACCTAAGTGAAAATCCATTCTCTTTTTCAATTATTTAACTGTAATTTCAATATCTACCCTGATCCCATTGGGTTAAAACTCGGATAATACACATTTTAATAATGTATTAAGAGCTGTGTACTGTCCGTCATGAGTCGGGATTGTTAAGTCTGATGGAGATTACCATCAGGAACCCATCCAGCGTCTCTATTCCCTATTAATTTGTGCCTAAGCCGAAAGAATGCAGCGCTCTACATGAATTATTTCACAATGTCATAGAATAAATACAACAGGCCTGCTGTCAGAATCTTACTTTGCTTGTTGCCAAATCCTGCACCATCCCTCAGTCTGCTAAAAACATAGCACCAAAATTTAAACCTTCCCCTGAGGGACGCGTCGACATTTGTCTTCCAGCGTAGCATGTCATGGAAGGCCTCTGAAAACGGTTGGATTTGTGTGTCTCCCGGTAAACCCAGATGCCATGGCTTCCCCCGACGTGCAGCCGTTCACACCGAGCCGGTCTGTCGCGTTCAGCTTTCTCACTTCCTGCGACGCCGGTCTCCGTAGTCGAGCCCGAGCGTCTCCATCGGGGTAGGTGGAGGGGCAGAGGAGTGGGGGAGATGATGGGGAGGAAAATCGCGGGTCTCGCGTCTGAGTGCAAAAAAAAAACAAAAAAAAAACAGAATGTTGCGTGAGTCACATTTTTATTGGTGGACCCGCTTCCTGTGGCCGAAGCACGCATTTGTGAAATTTGCTTTCATTTTTTGTTTGCCTCTAAGACACTGGCCTCTGAAAACATCTCCGCCATGCAGCGTTTTTACTTGTTAATGTTTTATTAAGCCGGCTCCTTAGCGCCACGTAGCTGCAGTGAGAGTGAGGCTACATCAATGCAGGACGTCACAACAAACGCTTGGGAAAAAAAACTCCTCGGAGCACTTCCTTGCGTTGTGTTTGCATTTTCTGATCTGAGCTGCCAGTAAACTCAAAGAAAATCATATTTCACTGTAGGACACAGAACGTTACATTACAGACACATGGAAAACTACGTACTCGGGCAGACACACACACATGCGTGCAATTGTGTGTGTATGCTCCAGGGAGACAGTTTGGTTTTTCTTAAAATAAAAAAAAAAAAAAAAGGAAAAGAGAGACATCTGGAACAACAGTCGGAGTCTGTTTCTATGGGGTCTCTGTGCATGCACTTGTGTACGAGTGTGTGTGCGGTTGTGTGTGTGTGTGCGTGTCTGCGCGTGTCTGCGCGTGTGCATGCACGTTTGTGTACGTATGTGTGTGTGCGTGTATGGTGCTCCGTTTTACTCAGCAGTCGACAACATGAGTTCTCCCCTGAGTGAAAAAGTGGAAAAACCATGCTGGTGTGTGTGTGTGTGTGTATCTTTGTGCACTTTAGACGTGTGTGTCCACGTCTGTGCACTATATGCATTTACACTTAGGCGATGGGGAGTGAGTGTGTGCGGTGAAAGGAAAGGCTGGAGGCTTTATGTGTGTTTCTTTTTCTTTTCCTCCCTTAGCGAATGCCTATTTCTAGACGGGTTTGAGGGTCAAGGTTTGGCCACCGGTGGAGAAAAGCTGTGTTCCCATTTAAAAGGAGGAAAAAAAGCTTTGCTCTCCCCTCCACAATGAAAAGAAGACCAAACACACATCATCCTCTTAGAGCCTTAACCCTTGCTCCGCCTCCTAGCTCCACGCAGCGCCCATCTCCTGCAGCACCAACACATCCCCGATAAAAACATCACATTTTCTCTGACACATGACTGACCACTGGGTGGAATAAAAAAAAAAATAAAAAAAATAAAAAATTCAATTCCAACGCGTCTTTGTTTGCACTTGCCAGAGGCAACGGAGCAAAATTGTAATTGTGTGTGCGGCTGTGATTTCATCAGAGATAACACTGTTTGAACCACCACTGCTTTGCTCTAGGTCTGAATAATAATACGGTTGACATGACAGACTGTGAAAGTGAAGCCAGAGCATCTGGGTCACCCATTGATGTTTGTGTGCAGTGTAGGTCAGCCCCTCCCATCCCCTCCAAATTAGAAGATGAGACGTGGGCCAAATTGAAAAGTCAAAGTGCATCCTAAGATGATTTTCGATCTTTTCGACTGAGGAATGTTCAAATATTTGTTTTTCTAATAACTGAATTCGTTTAATTAGTTCAGTTATTTGATGCTATAAATATGGGGTCAGATGTCATGATTGACAGGAGAGACTGACTTGTGATTGGTCAGAAAACACTGCTGCACAGGCACAGCCTTCAGTTGCATATGAGTAGGAGGGAAGTGGAGACATAGCATCCATCTTTATGCACCATCAGCGATAACTACCTACACATCAAAAGGCTTCTCCTGGCCGATGGTAATTGTCTAATATATATATATATATATAATTGAACAAAATTGTTGTAAAACGCTTGGATTTTTTCCCAGCTCTTGCGAAGTGAGCGTCATGAACACGGTGACTCAGACTCTGACTCACAGAATGACGGCTGCCTCAAATCCATTACGCTGTAAAAAAAATATATATATATATAAAAAATCTTGTGATGTGTAAATGATGTGTATAGCATCCGAGACATAACTTGTGGGTTTCTGGAGGGAAATTCTCGAAAGCCTTTTGATTTATCATTTATTAGGGCAGACACATTTATCCAGCAACTTACTCCTATTTGTGGTGAAGTGTACACATGTACGCTGTGAACAGTAACCAGCATAGAGCATATTTGTTTTACTTGTTGATTAGATTGTATGAGTAAGTGTGTGGTTGGGAGTGAAAAGAATGAATGTGGATCTTTTGTAGTTTGATAAGGTCTTCGCAGTGATCTTGTCATCTGTTTGGCACCGGATGAAAACACATTTGGCACCTATGGGGGAGTCGGGTTGTAGAGCGTAGTGTGATACCTCTCAATTATGCAAAGGCATCTTCCACATAAACTCCATTTTAAAATGTGTTTAAGTTGCTTTGGCTTCTATTTTTTAAGAATATGCGCATTCATTCTGCAGAGCGACAGAATTGAAATGTGCAATTTCACCTTCCTCTGCATGCCAATATGAACCAAAGACAAAAGCCAGTCTGGCACTCGGCGTCGCTTCTCATCAACCGCAGACTTTGAAGTGGAATGGGCCTCAAATTATGGCTGTTAAAATGCTAAGCAATTCACAATCTCTGCAGAACTGAGATTGCACATACCTTCCAACTCGGTTTTGCGACACAGTTGGAAGTTTTTTGCAAAAGAAATCATCCCCTGTCCCTCTTGCTTACATTACCTGACAGATAAAAGTATGTGGTTTGTTCCGTTTTTTATTGCGATGTGGATATAATTGATCTAATGGATCTGTGTTTTCACTCCTATGTTTGATTGTTCTGTCCCTTTGAGTTTGGGTAAATGTGCGACAGGTTACAGATCGTATTCACCTTTCGCACTCATAGTGATGTTTCGAGACGCAGAAAGCTTTTTGTCTGAAAAAATCGTTTATCTACTTGCCCAGCAAAATGTGAAGTTAAGTTGTACCCACGGAAACCAAAAAAAAACATCCAGTGTATATTCAGTTGTTCAGTCCATTTTCGAATGAAATCGCCACAAAACCATTTTAAACACCTTCAGTACCCATATTGATGTAAAAAAAATAATAATAATACACCTGCCTCCGTTCAAATTCTTTCATTTCGAATTTTAATGTCGGATTGTGTATGATTTTGGGCCTGCTCCTTCGCTGTAATTCCGTATTGATCCCAGCGAGCTCATCAAGGAGCCGCGAGCTGTCGCTGAAAGAGCGCAACCGAGTGTTTGCCGAATGTCAAGGGATTCTCGGCATCCAGATGTGTTCCCCGCTGTGAATTTTAATGTCGTATTCAGCGGGCAGCCTCTGTCGCGGCTCTGCCTTCTGCCAGCGCGAGAAGATTGAGGGTCCGTTTGATAACACAAATTTCGAACTGGGTTAGTGCTTTGCATTGACTCTGCGGTGATGGATGGAGTGAGACGACTGCATGAAAAATGTTACTGCAGGACATCTTTGCACAATTTAAACCCCGCCCCACCCCCCGCAGTCTGAGCTTTGAAAAATCAGCTCTCTGTACACAACAGTAAGTTTTAAGACGTTTGAAAGACGTCTATCATCGCGACCACAAGTCGCTCCGGGCCAGGTTGAAATCCTAACCAAGATTGGTTCATGTTTATGGATTTCCCTTGCGTGTGCATGCCTGTGTGTATGTGTGTGGGGGGGGGCTATCTGCCTATTTTTGAAAAAAAAGAAAAAGGAGCAAGACTGAGGAAGAGACTCGGAGAGAGAAGCAGTGATTCTCTGTGGAGTTGTTTTGGTCATGGTGCTTGAGCACTCTGATTAATGCTCATAGAGAGACACCAGATGGAGAGAGAGGAAAAAAGCCAGAGATAGAGAGAGAGAGGGGGGGGTACGAAAGGGAAGAGTAGGAACATTTGGGGAGAAGAGTACCGTGTGGAAGAAGATGATCAGAGGGAAGCAATGGGGGAGAGAGAGAGAGAGAAAAGAGCGGGTAGAGGCGAGAGGTGGAGAGAGAAATGGGATTGATCAGAAAAAGCTAAAGAGAGAAAGTGGCGTGTTGGTTAAAGCAGTGGTTCTTTACTCAACAAGTTTAACTCGGCATTCCCGTTATGCCACGAAAAAGTTCAGGTTGTCACTCGCTCCATCCATCCCATTCTCGCCAAGCCCTCGAGGGCTTTTCTTTCAATTTGGCACACAAAAAAAAGTGGGTTGCAGATCATTTGGTGGTCAAAGTTCACTGTGACTTCGCAAAATAAGCTTTTGGCCATGGCTCAGACGTGAAAATTCCACACTATATGGTAACACAATCGGATAAAAATAAGGAAGTGGCGATATTTTTAACACAAAAGGTCAGAGGTGAATTCTACTGGCCTGTAAAGCCATTTCTAAACTCATTTCCCATGAAGTCAGAAAAGGCAACTTTGCCTCATCCAATTAGATTTTATTTTGATGAGGCGGTGAAGTAGCTATGCCAAAGGTTTGAGCGTGATTTTTACAAATACTATCCGCAAAAAGCGTTCATCATCATAATACATAAAGAGGTATGAACCAAAAAAAAATTGCGTCGTGGTTAAGAGTAGAGTTGGAGATGTGAGGTTTTCGCAGAGGAAATGATTTTGAAAGAGAGAAGAGGGGTGTGGGTGCAATTTTGGGAGATCAGTGGCAGAGAAGATGAGAAAATAAAGGGGTTTGGGCCGGTTTAGGCACAGTGGGATTACTCGGGAGATGTGGCGAGTGGGAGACGGGAATACAGAAAGAGGGAAGAGACAGAAGCACTGCTGTTTGATTTTAATGCGAAAAATTAAGAAGCAAAAAACATTGTGATTTTTTTAATATTTCAATCTCATCTCTTTGGGATGGTGGTGGGGGGGTGGGGGGGGGGGAACAAGTCTTGGAAGCGAAAATGCATTACAGCCAGATTGAAGATTCCAAGCAAATAGAACTACGAAAAAAAAGAAAGAAAAGCGCCAGCCTTTTTGAGGTAAGGAAATAACATGTTAGATATTATTAAAATAAAAACTTGGCTGTGGGAAAGAGAAGGGTTCTGATCGTGGAACAAACTGTCTGAGTGTTAGTAGGCGGCGGTTAGAAAGTCACTCGCTCACCCACACTTCTCCTTGAGAGGTTCTTCAGCACTTTAAAAGCATCAGTATGCTAAGTAGTTGTCGGATCATCAAACAGCATGTGAACCCACCCCCGCTCTCCCATATGTTTCGGGGGGCTGCTTCCAACAATTTAGGTACTTTCTTCAAAAAAAAAAAAAAGTCCTGGATTGAGCTGCCAGCATACTCCGGCAGAACTGCTGCTGTCAGACGGTCAAATAGCTTGGGAAACACCGGCGTTAACACGGGTCATTTTAAATGTATGAACTGAGAACCGCTTGCTGTTGTTTCTCTGGCGAAGGACAATCTCCTTTTACAATCCTGGTGTTGTGTTGTGTATTTTCTTGTTTTTTTTTCGGGGGGGGGGGGGGGGGGGCTTTTGCACCTCAGCGGTGGCACTGAAATTGAAAGAGAGAGAGACAAACGGAGAGGAGAACGAGAAGAAATGAGACGGAGGGAGAGAGAGAGAGAGAGAGAGAGAGAAGAGGGGTAAAAGCTAAGTATTGGAGTCAATGACCTTCCGGGTCAATACATTAGTGTGTATGTGTGGGTGTTTCTATTTTTCATTTGCTCATAGCTGCGTGATTGTTTACATCCTAATGTTTGCTTTGCCACATGGATATGTGTGTGCGGCTGTGCTTGTGTGAGTGTGCGTGTGCCTGCAAATACAGTGTGCACCTTAATTGGACTCGGGGGGGGGGGGGGGGGTTGGGGGGCGTGTTTTGTTTTTTTCTTTTTTTCCTCCCCCCGGCTGGAGGGGGGGGCGCCCCGCCCCCCCCCCCCCCCCCCCCACCCAGCGCGCGCCCCCTGCCCTCTGCCACTTCCAGCCCACAGAGGCTTGCTTGCTTTGACCCAATCTGCCGGGATTATTTCACCTCGTCAATCTGGATCAACCCACGAACGTAAGATGAAGATTCTTAAGGCAGAGGATGAGACGGACGGCTAATGAGTCGTTCGGGCAAGTCGGCGTGTAAGTTCACGTGTCAGATTAGTCCGTCCCACGGCTGGCCACCGTTTCACCCGGACGTGAGCAGTCAGTCAGAGAGTCGGTAAGCCTGGTCGTATTTATAGCTGGCTGAACTGTCAGAATCATAATTGTGCTGTCGCTCTGTCCATCCCTCCCTCTGTTGATCTGTCGCTCGGACTGTCAATCACAGCCTGAAAACAAACCTTCAAACCCATCCTCCTGTAGCACTTCACGATTCGGAATAAAACAATTAACAATAAAACGGTATTCAATAAAACAAGGAGAAAACGCAGAGCAGATGCGGCTGAATGGACAAACATACAGAAATATAATACAGTTTTTTTTTTTTTTATGTCCACAAAGTTGGTTGGCTGGTGCCGTAAAAGGATCATCGCCTTTGTCCTAAATGAACTCTCCACCGTATTTTGATGCCAGAAAAGAGGAGTCGTGGATAAGATATTATAAATATATCGCATTCAACCGTGGTGGGACTGATGTAACTCTGCCCCTCTCAGGATAAAGTTGTTGGCAAAATATCAGCTGGATGTTTTAGGAGAAATACAAGAATGAAACGAATTACAAAAAAAAACAAAAACTTGTATAGCCTTGACAAAGATCGAGTACTTATGTCGATTGCCGGCCCCAAACTGTAAAAACAAATATAAGACTGGAGTGTAAAAAAAAAAAAAAAATCTAAGAAATGCATCGGAATGAATGATAAATCATCCCAGTGACATTTCTGCAGGGTCGCTGACACCAATCCTTTTTTTTTTTTATGTTGTTGCCCCTCCTCGTTGTGTTGAGAGACGACTGGTCGGTTGTGCTCGGACACCGGCCATCGGCTCCTCCTCCCTCCGCTTCGGGGCCAACCTTGTCGATACCAATACTGTCCGGACGCCGTCGCCCGGGGCCACGATCCACGCCGAAGGCCCCTCAGACTGATTCAGGCCTATCATGCTCTGTGTCTGTCAACCTGTCAGCGGCTCCGTGTGCGTGTCTGGCTAACTCATCCCGCTTGTCCATCCAACACTGGCTTAGTCGCTCTATCCGTGTCCCTTTAGGTCTCATCTGTCCCCACTTTCTGTGTGTGTGTGTGTGTGTGTGTGTGTGTGTGTGTGTGTGTGTGTGTGTACTGTAGCTTCCACATCACCAAGGTGGCAATTATCCTTCCAGGGGGTCTGGAGATAAGTTGTGTGCTTTTTTTTTTTTTTTGTAGGTTTGTTATGTTAATTCAGTCCATGGGCTGTATGCGTCTGTATGTGTGATGGGGAGCATGTGTGCGCCTGACAGTTTGCCTATACTGTACTGTGTTGCCTCTGTGTGCAAATCTGCCAGGGATTGGCACAGGCGGCGCTTAATCCGCAGGGGGTGGGCCCGCGCGTTGCCCGCCTTGAAAAAATACATAATATCCTTTCAGATTCTGTGCTGTATGTCACCGCGCTGATCTATGGGCAACATTATTCAGAGTGACAGATGTGGAACTTGTCAAAACAACACAACTCGAGGCTGGAAGTGTGTTAGTCGTGGGCTGGCATCTTTCCCCCCGTGTGCTGCGGCGCTACGGTGTGATATATATGCGTGTTGTTGTTTCCCGTTGTATGTATCCATGTGTTTACACAGCACGTGGGCTCAAGAGCTAATTTACATAATTCAATGTGTGGTGTGTGTGTGTGTGTGGGTAGATATTGCACTGTGTGTGTGGGTTAATGTCATTATTTATTTATTATTATTATTTGTTATATGTGTTAATATGTCTCAGTGTGCGTGTGCCATATTGTAGGGTATTTGTGTACACACACATGTGGAGGTATTTCTGTGTGTCAGTGTGTGTTTGTGTGGCGCGAGGTAATGTATTTGCTTTGGCCCACATACCCAGGCATTGGCAGTAATGCAGTGGGAATCAGGCAGAGACGACAGAGAGAGAAAGGAAAACCTCATGCTGAGAGAAAAGCATCTAAAGACTCTTAGCGAGAGGGAGGAAGATGAGTGTGTGTGTGTGTGTGTGTGTGTGCGTGCGTGCGCGAGAGAGTGCGTGTGCATGCGTGTGTGTGTGTGCTGCTGGGGAGGAAGGGTGTCATTTTTAACATTCAAAAGGATTGAGTAGATTGTATTTGTGTGTGTGTGTGTGTGTGTGTGTGTGTGTGCGTGTGTGTGCGTGTGTCTGTGTGTTGGGGGGAGTAAAGACAGCGGAGAGAACAATGGAGAGAAAACAGATGTGAAAAAGAAATGATGTTGTGCAGTAAGAGGGAAAGTGAGAGGGGAAGAAAAAAAAAGGGGGGATGGAGAGCACGTAAAAGAAGCCGTGTAAAGGAGTAAAAGACAGAGTTGGAGACAGGGACAGATGAAGATGGAGAGATAGAAAAAGAGTAATGTGTAATTGGAGAAACGCTGATTGACTGAAGCTGCCACGTAAGCGAGCCTACACACACACAGACACACACACACACACACACACACAGCCTACAGTCACTTCCTGCCAGCAGGCCAGGGGAGGGCAAACGGTGCAGATTTAAAAGACTCCACATACTCATTTGCCAAACTGGTTAGGTGACGATGGAGGGGAAAGTCTGGAGCCACTTTTTCAGCTGGATCAGGTGGCGCTGGAGAGGAGTCTAAGGTTATGCATGGACAGAGGCGACGTAGACACTAAAGTCTGTTTGATGTGGTGCAGAACACAGGCAGGTACAGTAAGCAGCTGAGCTTTGATCACCGCCGTAATTCAACGATGATGTTGATGTCTCAGTGGGGCCAGAATATTAAGGAGTCCCCGCCACACACACACACACACACACACACACACACACTTATAGCGTAACTGTACACAGGGATATTTGCGTCTCAATAAATCACACAAACATTCACACATTAGACACATGCTTGAATTATTCTCCTCTCTCTAATAATTTCCTTTTTGTTCGTTTCGTTTTGACTTTTCAACTCCTGCTGTTTCGAGAGTGTTTTTCATCCTGATTTGCTCGCGCGTGCACGCACACATGCACACACACTCACACAGGCAGGGCCATAAAACCCCATTTAACACTGACTCTTTACCAGTGATTGAGCTCCCAGCCCGCCAAGGAGCCTCCTTGCCTCCGGACGAGAGCGAGCAGCCAGAAGCAGAGTCCTTCAGCTGCAGCTGGCTAACCTCACCAGACAATTCAATCGCTCTGAAAGAGTGAGGAGAATCGGCGAGGGGTCAGGGGAAATAGGACCCCAGCGAACCCCTCGCATCATATTGCGCAGGTTCTTCACGCGCACGCAGGCCGTATTGAAAAGAAATGGCTTCAAGCGGCACAACGAAACCCTAAAACAACCTGTAACGCACAATATGTACTTCAACAATACTCTGGTTGTATGTTTCAAGGCACGATCGCTTTTAAAGCCCCCCCAAAAAATAGCAGAAAGTATTTCTATTCCTCCTGCACCTAATTGTGGGATTTTCCACCGTTTGGTGGTTTTAGGCGTGGAAATCGTATTGACCGTCAATATCCCAGAAATACAAAAAAGCCCGCTCTCTCTGGAAATGAAAGATAATCAAGTTATAACCCCCTGGAAAAATAAAGACGGTATATAGATTATTTCTTGTCCTTGCGATGCGTCCACTGAGTGCACACGGAGTGTGGAAATGAATAAAAAGATGAGTGGAACTTTATCATTTTGCGGTAAGCGACTTTAAGGCTCCACTATGTAGAATTTCATATCACCGTATTATAAGATCTGTCAAGTTATTGTGATGGGATAAGTTTTGAGGGACGTTTTTGTTTGCCGGGACTGAGCCGCAGCGTCTGTATGTGATGTAGTCTGCGTTTTTGGCGACATTTATTTTATTTTTTTTTTTTATATATCGCAACTTTGTGCCTCCAAAGCCAGAAGCAGCAATATTTTCATGTAGGGATTTAAATGACTTAAACAACAAAGCTGTTGCAGCTGGTTGGTTAACTCTAATGTACTTGCCGGTCAGATTACGCCGAGCTTCTATTCCTCTGTCGACTCCGTCGCGGTGTGTTTTGTTCATGGCCGTAAATCATTTTGTGTAATAAAAAGTTATTGAAGAGGGACAATAAAGCTCTCTGAGCGAGTGAGCTCGCTAACAAAGTCAGCTGGCAAACGGAGCGCCGTTCCTGGAATTGACTGGAATGAGCGGAATTTTGGCTCGGTTGTTCATGGTGGAAAGAGTAAACACCGGGGTTAATTGGCGGTTTCCAGGAAGATTGAATTCACCAAAATAATCATCAAACCACAGCGATACTGCGATGGCAATGCACAGAGGACACGCCACGCCCCTCTTTATTACGTAGTGCCGCATTTAGTGCCTGTTGTGTCATTTGCGTGACTCAATTGTGTGTAGAAGTATATGTGGAAGTGAATGAGTGATTTTATTTACATTTTGGAGTGAAACGCTGTGATACCACATAAGGGTCGTTTCAGGTATAGGTTTTCGTCGTCACGGCGATATTTCCCTTGTTTTCCTCCTGAGGCTCTGAAATTTACAGTGAAGGTGAATGGAATATTAATCGCTGGTGCTCCCAGCGCTGGAGGAATTCAACAGTAATGTGACTTTAAAGAAACAACTACTATAAATCCACAGAGGTTCCATTGGAATAACTTTATGCATAAGAAATGCTCCCTGTGACAACAGTTGACAGTTTGGGACACTAATGAAATTCCCTTCACCTTGACTTTCTTTCCGGGAGTGGAGGCTGATATCTCAAATATATATATTTTTTTAAAGGCTGAATGACGCTTCAGGAATAAGCGGATTCCACACGTTACATCTCAAATTAAGGGCAAGGAAATGATTCATCCACTGTCATAAAGGCGTTTGACATTATCAAGAAAATGACACTGACACTGACTCACCCAATGGAGGTATATATGCCCCCCCGTCTTCTTCTTGCCCGTGACCGTTTTTTTTTTTTTTTTTTTTTT
>JAFBJU010000681.1:0-31760 GCA_016785305.1 Colistium nudipinnis | reverse complement strand
ACTTAGTTTGTATGGAGTTCTCCATCGTGCAATCCCAATTACACTCTCGACGTATGCATTTTACTGTTTTTTTTCTTCCCCCCCCCCCCCCGAGCCCCAGAGGATTTTGGCTCTTTTAAAGAAATTACGAAATAGCCATTTTTTTTTTTTCGAAGCAGAATGATAATGGGTGCACCCAGTGGAGATAAAGGTTTATCTAACGTGTAACTTGGTCCTTAAAAGCCCCTCCGCTTTTTCCTCGCACCGGGGTGAGAAGTGGAATTTAAAGTTACACTTTAACGGCAAGGCCATTATAGGCCTTGGCTAAATGAATATTTCATTTCAGCAGTGGAGCTGATGGTTAATGTGGTCCTGGTGGATTGGAGGTCCCAGCTGTTTTCTAAGGTTTGGGCAACAAAAGCACTTTTGAAGGAAAACGTGGTGTCTGAAGCCATTTCAAACTTATAATGGATTAAACCAGATTGTAATCTTAGCCTTTCTTTAAACAAGTGCTGTGATTGCAGAAACAGAAAGTTTTAATGAGGCTGTAGTCAATACGAGGGGGTATTGTGGCACGGATCCAATATTTTCCCTTTTGTCAGATGACAATCACCTTCCCTCTTTGAATGAGCTTGCTGTCGAAAATGAGTTTCACACAACTGTAACTGCTAAAACGCCAGGCTGCATATGCACATTACAAACAAAAGACAACTCGCTAATACCTACGGCGATAACAACCCACACACCTCGAACGGATGAGCTCCGTGAGGAAGATTCATGTCGTCAGTGAGTGCCTTCTCGTGTCTTTTTGGGCCGGTGCAATGTGTGTGTTTAATTCCAAATGACACACAGCCTGAGAGGCGGCAAGGCAGGGCCAGACACACTCCTCCAACATATTCTGCTTAGCCGTTGGGAGCGCCCGCACACACACGCCTGCACACAGCTTCCTGGGCTGGGTATATTAGGAATGCAGGCGGTGTCACGGGAGCAGGGCAGGGAGCTGAGTAGCTTAATACGACCTAATGTATCCTGGCACATTAGCCCTTCCTTGGGTTGAGCATCCTCACTCATCGAGACCCAGCCCCGTTAGAAAGTAACACACGCACACGCCCGCAGGCACACACGCTTTCCGTGTATACCCAAAGTATTCATGCTCAGATGGTAGTCATCCATAAATGTATCGGTGCACAATCAATAGGCAGAGCGCATTTGTTTCAGATGGGAGCCCACAGTTGTACACATTGAAAAAGTGCTCTTCCATCTGCTCTTCTTCCAGCTGGACTCCCTTCTCCTCCTCTTTTTTTCTTCTTCTGCCTTTCTTTCTTCTTTCTTATTTCTGACTTTTTCTGTGAACTCCCATTTCATGCAATCTCATTATCCTCCCTCTTTTCTCTGCCTTTTGGCTTTCTTTAGTCCTCATGCCGCACATGCTTCCATCCCCCCCCCTCCCTTTACCATTTCTCTCACTTTCTCTCATTCTCGCTGTTCTTTTCTTTAATTCTCATTCCGTGCATCTCTCCCTCTGTTTCTCTCTGTGCCTTTTTCCCCCCTCTCGTTGTTAATCAGAGTTGATTGGGAGCAGAGAGAGCCGAGAGGAGCTCCCCAGTGGATCAATGCATCTAAATGATCTGTTCAAGGATCCCTTTAGAACCTGCAAAACTCGCTCTGATAGGGCACCGGAGCATGAAGGCACTCATTACGCCTAACTCACTTCCTGATTTGCCCTCTGGGAGAGAGATAGGACTGCGGTTATTGGGATGATTCGTCCCAGAGCTAAATATCCCACTAACCGAAAGTGCTCAGACCAAAATGTCTTCATTCCAAGCAATCAATTATTGCCAAGGTGAGGAGAAAATTGATGAATTTGTTTAAAAAGCCCAATTTGTGCGCGCGCATGCCATCGGAGACGAGACCAGCTTGCCCGACAACTGGCTCTGTTTACGCTCATTTGACTGCAGGCGCTTTCCTGCTTCTCAAATTTACTGAGCTTTGAGAAACAAGATTTGGTAACGAGCGGCAGCTGAAACTTAAATGTGGTACATTTGGAATGAAATTGATCGTAGCCACGGCGATGACTGACGTTCAGGACAAACACCAGAGGAAGCGGTCGCTACAGACACATGCTCGCCGGGAAATTTGAGACAACACCTGTGAATTTTGAACGGCCTTTGAACTGTTGCGTGATTTACTAAAGACTCAAAGATCTCAAAGTGGATGCATATGGAACTACGGTGAAACAGAGAGATGACTATGTCCTGCCATTAGGGACATATCATGTCAATGGCGTGCTAGTAAATGAAATGTGTGTTGCATCAAATATTATTCGATAAACTATAAATGAAAACAAAGTTGTGAATTTGAAGGCTTGTTTTGAGTCATTGTCAGCTGTGGAATATTGATTTGTCATGGTCAGTTTGAAGAATTGTCGCTGGTAGATTCTACATATTTAAAATCCTCTCATGTTGGGCCTGTGAGCACGAGAATCTTGTCTACGATGTCTTGGATATGCTTCCTTTACCAAGGGGGAAAAAAATCTGTTTACATGGAAATCCGTGATTTACTTCTTTTGAATAAGAGATTATGATCTTATGATATGCTTATGATCAGAATACCCCCTGTCAGTGCTTATTTTTTGATCAGTGCTTCTTTTTTGTAAGACCTTATTCTGATGAAGATAACTGGAAAATGATATTTAGATGGCAGAGTCATATTCAGACTATTCTCTTAATCAGATTAATATCTGAATATTGTTTTCCCGTGTAAACATAGTCAGTCAGCCATTCCGTGAGATATTCCTTCGTAACCATAAACACGGGCGCCGTGACTTCATCTCATCTCAGATGCAACATCCTGCTGCATAAATACTCACAACAGCAGCAAATGTCCTAATCAATTTCTGAAAACATATCCCAGCAAATGCATTATAAATTCCTCTGTGAGTAACTTGTAAAATCAAAACAACACATGAAGAACGGAGTGGAGCTGTTTTTAGAAAATGATTTAGCCTCATTTAAAGTATTTAAAGTATTTTATTTCCTATGTTTATGTCCTCAGAAGGGACCAGTAGGCCTGGGGCTGGGTGTCACAAACAGGGTAGGGAACTTTTTAAAGTGAAGATTAATACACAGTTGGCAATAACAAAAATCTAGAATATCTCGAGCCTCAGACTGCTCCACTCCAGTGCCTTTAAGATTGTAAACAGGAACTCCACTCTCATATAAGCAGCTTTGGCACCGAAAGAGCCTCTATTATGTGGGGAAAAGATGCCACCATATGTTTCCAATACATTATAACTAGCAGAGGCTTTTGAAAAAGAGATGAGGGGGGGGGGGCACTTATGTATTTCCATATGTTACCTGCATATGTGATCCTTGGCTGAAAATTGCTATATTCTCCCCCTCCAACCAGTGCGCTCCACCATGTGTGTATTTACTGATGTTTCTTCTTCTCCACTCACCTCTGACCCACTTCTATTCATCCTGCCAACCTCAATGATCTGTATGTGTACGGAACTAAGTGGACATTAACCGCAGCTGCCTCAGTGCACCGCTTTAGGTGGTGGGACAGTAATGCGTCCCTTCCATCACATGACCCACTTCTTGTGGGGTGTCATACGAGGAAGCTGTTTAAAGACCCTCTGGAAGGAAGAACAGACTATATTCTGAGCTTACCAATAATCCCCATGAAACACGGCATGCTGGGATTTATTTGAAAAAAGATATAACTACATACTTTCTTTGTTCATTAAATAAGGAAAACAAGAAAAGCCCTTGAGGATGTTTTTTTTTTTGTGACTCAGGTGGTTTAAAGACCCTCTCTCCATAAGCATTTTGGAACACATGCGATGAATCTCGGTGGGCCGCTGTTTTGTACTTCAGCGTGAAACCACTGATCTTCTCGTGGAGCTGTACAAACACAAAAAAAAAATGTCCCTAGAGCAATCCCAGTATTTCATTTAATTGCAGTGCACAGCGGGACTGCTCTGAATGGACACGGACCGATGTTTTCTTTATGCTGCTCACACAGAAGTCCAATATAGCTCGTAAATATTCATAGTTTTGGAGGATTGTATAGGATTTCTTTTCAAATGACATGTTGCATATTCCATTTCACAATTTTATTTTTTTTTCCACATTTCATCGCCTTCTGCATGCACCGCTCCTGTGCAGATTTTTCACTAAATCCACTTTCCTTCCTGCCTCGCAGGTTTTGGCACGGAGAGTACAGGGTGGCGGTGAACATCAACGACTACCTGGACATCTACTGCCCTTACTACGAGGGTCCTCCGTCCCACGGGCGCATGGAGCGCTACATCCTTTTCATGGTCAACCACGAGGGCTACACCTCCTGCCAGCACAGGATGCGCGGCTTCAAGCGCTGGGAGTGCAACCGTCCCAGCGGTCCCGACGGACCCCTGCGCTTCTCAGAGAAGTTCCAGCTCTTCACTCCCTTCTCCCTGGGCTTCGAGTTCAGGCCCGGACACGAGTACTACTACATCTGTGAGTTATCGTCCCCGCACTGTGGGACTCCGTGTGTGTCCTGCTCCAATAGGCACTGGGTAAACAACATGTACACAGGCAATCAACACCAGCTGACTGAGGGAGTTCTCATACACAGCCACAGGCGTGCATAAATACACCTTCCATGTCTCACTCGCCCCACCTACTCCCTCGCTATCTTCATTTCTGGATGTACCTGTCGAGAGCACGAGTGGTGTGTTCAGCAAAGTGGTGAAAATGTCACCAGGCGTAGTTGGTCATCATTTTTATATCAGTCGTATTGATGTTTTCTTTTACCTCACATCAACAAGTGATGTATTAGTGTCACGGAGGGGCTCCGCCCCCCTGAGACTGTGTTACTGAGCAGACTTAAAAAGCTATCATTCCCCCCACCGGGCATTGGGACTAATAGCATTTTTCAAATTACTCTTAAACATTGTTTTTCATCCGCCCGGTGTGCCAGAGGGGCCAGATTGGATTTGCCGCATCCGGAGAGTTTAGTGCAAGATCACTAGGTAATCACACAAATGCACATCAAATTGACTTTCAAAAGCTTTGCCGTCAATGTCCAAACTTTTTCCTGAGCCGCTGCTCGGAGGACGGGACACTTTTCTGCAAGCTTTGGTTTTTCTTGATTCTCGGTAAAACTGGGGGAAATCTAAAAGTAAGAAAAGTAATCCTCCAGCAGGGGAAAGTGAGAACCCGCACAATCATGAGAGGTCACTTGCAGGCGTAGGATTTTTAATCAAGCGTTTGGACAAATGATCGATTGTGTTGTTTTTGTGGCGAGGACAATTTTGAGCTTCCAAACTTAGCATTCCATTTTTGTGGTTAAAAGCAATACCTAGCGCCCTTATTTTATTTGCGATGGTCAAAATTTCTGGATAAGCCCCTTGACCTCTTTACGTTTTTGTGACCTCATATATTCATAGTTTCTCGCAAAAAACGACGACTCTCAGCCGACGGGAGCGGCATTTGTGTTTCCCCATTTATCCCTGTGGTGCCGGTGCACAGGCGGCTGAACACTGGCCTTAACCTTTCTTTAGTGGGCGATAATGCATTCTCACCATGACCTATAATGGGATGAGAGTCCTCTGGCCCCAGTTTAAGGTCTCCATGCAGGTGCAATATATTTCTTTGACAGAGATCTGTCCTTGGAGGTCGCCTCTGACCTGACAGTGATATCCTCCTCACACAGATGCTAACTGGTGTGAATTCAGTGCAATGTAAATGCAGTAAGTGCGTGAGTGCAATGAATGTGGAAAATTTCACCAACCATTTGCACGCGGCTCTTTGCCCGTGCAGTCTGTTGTCCTCGCCGTCACAAAGACACAGCAGGCGAGAGTCAGAGAGCTGAAGATAACGGCCACCCGATGTCCTTCTGCACTTCTCCCAGTCGGTGCACAAACTCACACTCTTTTGTTTTCAGTCTCATGTAAGGATGGGCAGGGCCCCTCCAGAGTTGTATAGTTGCTGACTATAGTACTGTGTCTCTGGGACCCCTGAGGGATGTGTGTATTCGGCAGGAAAAGTGTGTGTGTGTTGGTGTGTGTGTGCGTGCGTGCTGTTGGGGGAGGGCTGGTTGTGGGGTCAGTTGTCATGCAATTGTGAGTCCATGAAAGGCCATGTCCATCATCTTGACTGACAGCCGCACACGCATTTTTGTCTCTCGCTGTTTCTCACGTGCACCGAACAGAGCACACACACACACACACACTGATAGACACACAAACACACATGCACAGGTCAGTATCGATGTCGAATGACTGCGTGTAGCACAGTGTAACCACACAACCCTTCCCAAAGAAGTGTTTCAGTCTTCGGTGGTTATTTGTGGCCGGACCTGTGCTGCTGTGTGCACGTCGGTGTGTGTGTATTTGTCATGTGGTTGACATGTTGACAGGTCGACTCCACCTCTTACTTCTCCCAGCTGCCATCTGATGAGGTTGAGTGGTTTTCAATGGGTTTTTGGGGGGAGGCTGGATTGCGGATGTGCTGGGAAACAGTGACACTGGGAGAGCTGATAACACTTTAAAAAGAATGTCAAAAGTGAAAATCGTTGGAGGGCACGGAGAAAAGAAAAGGGGGGAAATAGAGAGGGTTTTTTTTTCTTTGGTTTTTATCTGACGACTTCTGACCCTTTCTCTCCTCGTGTTGCAATTTTCCCGTGAAACAGCGGGGAAGCAAAAACAAAGACATACAGCAGGACAGAAAGCGTGATGCCAGGCCAGCAGCGCTTCGTAGGGGACCACAATACACTTTTCTGAGCTGTGTTAGAAAGGAAGGCGGATGATTGAAGGAAATGGAGGCCAGGGAAGAGGGCTATGGAGAAGCCGTGAAAGGTTAAAGGAGGTGAAGGGCAGAGGCACGGATGGAGGGAGGAGTAGTGGGCAGAAAAAAAAAAAAAAGAGGGAGGAAAGGTCAGATTTATTTCCTGTGCACCGTGGTTCTTGATGATGGTCCTCTTCAGGGTCACTGTGGGCTCCGGCTATGCCCACTTCCTCAGGGGAGAGGGCCAAAAGGTCTCCGTGCAACCATCAGTGTGTGCGGGCATATTCCTCAGCACATCGGCGATTGTGTGCGTGCGCCTGTGCACTTCGGCATGCATGAGTTGTCATGGAGCTGGTCGCCATCTCCTTTAAGGTCTCCAGTTCCATTTCACATCAGAGTGAGGGCGGGACTAAAAACCCCCAGATTCAATTTCATTCTCTCTACTTTGAAGTTTGTATTGCGGTAACTTTTTAACATTTTTTTCCCCTCTTTTTTGGCGGGGGGGCAGGGGTCAGTCGGGGGCAGCACGGTGGCTCAGTGGTTAACACTGTCACCTCGTAACAAGAAGAGGACTGCGTCTGTGAGGAATTGCCATGGATTTTTTATCCCCATTCCACAGGCGTTAAATTCAGGTTTTGAGAGTCAGTTATTTCCCAAAGGTATGAATGTGTGTGTGTGTGTGTGTGTGTGTGTGTGTGTGTGTAGGTGTGTGTGTAGGTGTGTGTGTGTGTGTGCGTGTAGGTGTGTGTGTGTGTGACTGCATTCCAGTGTGTGGGCTGATCCCTCACAGACGTGTTTACATTGCCTGGAGTGCATAAGTTCTTTTTTTGGGTAGTAGATCGGATTTATAATAAAAAAAAAAATGCAAAAAAAAAAAAAAAAAATGCTCAAAAAAAAATTAAAAATCTACATCCAACAAAGGATGCAGCAATAAGCGCAGTATCATCCAATTATAACAAATGACTCTGAAAAATACCATCTATGCCCCAAAACCTCGATTTACCGCCTCTGAAATATTTGGACCAAGTTGATTCCAGTTTTTTTTTTTTTAGTTCTGTTTGACTGTGCGGTGAAAATTGCCCGTTGAAAAAGAAGAAATGTCTGCATATATCTGCGTCATACGGCAAAAAAAAGAGGTCAGCATCAAAGTCCTCACAGTCGTCCTCCGCGGAAGTCTGCGGATTCATTATTTTCCATTGTGTCTTGCTTATTACCTGGCTATATGCTGTCCAGTGTGTCTCCCAGCCTTGCCATGAATACGGGCATGGACAGTGTGTGTTTAATGTGGATTGTGTTGAGGTTTGTGGACAATTGCTGACAATTTCTCTTGGCTGCTGAGAGGGTCGAATGCTAGATTGCCACCTTTGTGTTGCTCTTCTTTTTATTGCGAAAACCAACAAATGTGTTTGCCTCTAAAATACTCTTGGTCTTTCAGCGCTAAACTGGCCGTAGCGCTCATTCCCAAGCTCATTTATTCCTACTGAGGAACATGCTAATAAATCTTTCAAAACATTTTAGAAATATATAAATGTATCGTTTGGAAGGACACAGTCATTTGCTAAACCTGAGCTGGGCGCTGTAGTTTTTCAACAAACATTAATCAAACAGAGGTAAATAGTGCATTTGAATTTGAATTTGGACTATTTTCAGCCACACGTTCCCAATCAGTTGGTGATTTATTGAGTATTTACAAAAGCAGGGTGTCGCATCTGGCATTGGAGTTGAAATAGACCCATGTTCATCTTAATAGAACATGTCCATGTTCTTGTTAACATGCTAAATACCCGAGCGTGGGAGGAAACCTTTGAAAATGTAGTCACCTGTTGTAGATTTTACCATCGAGCCTCCGTCTTTTAAAAGTTTACCACGCAAATCTATTTTTATATGCCGAATATTAATAAAGAATTGTGTGTGTGTGTGTGTGTGTATGACTGTTTGAAAATGTCAAGATATATAATAAAGAGTGAGTAGAAGGTTAATCCAGCCATCGTCGCAGCAATCTCTCCAACCAGCCTCATAGCCCTCAGTGACAGACCAATATAAAACTTTTATTAAATGTCCTCCATTACTTCATGAGCGCAATCAGCAGCACAAATCGCTTTATCTCTCGACTCATCTCCTCTTTCAATCTCTGCTTTTTACAGCGTCTCCTCACCCAAACCATGTGGGGCGGGCATGTCTAAAGCTGAAGGTGTATGTCAGACCTCCAGGTAAGTCACGCTGCAACTACACACCCGCGCTGGCACACAGACACACATTCGCGCTGGCGCGCGAGGGTCCAGATTGGCAATCAAAGTAAAAATTAAGGGGCAATAAGAGGCCTGATGGAATGCCCCGGCAACACTCTTTGCTCTGATTCACAGGCCAGCCAGGCAACACTTTAACACCTTGGCGGCACACACTCTGAAAGCACACACATTCAGGCATGCAAGACCACACAAGCATGCACAGGAGTGAAAACACACACACACACACACATAGAACCATAGCAGTACGAGCCCAAAGTGGCATACGCATTTCACATCAAATCACGTCACATCGCACTGGGTGTGAGCGAGACCTTCTGTCCTTGTGAAAAAAGAGAAAAGAGAGCGGGGTGAAAGTGCTCTCTGAAAATGGTACCCGGCTTCAGCATCCCTCTATTGGCTTTATTTTCTCATGGGGAAAAAAGAGAGCAATCTCGTTATAAACCAATGTCATACAATATAAGCCCAACCGCTTCATATTTTTGAATAAAATTCTCCTCATGCGTCAGCCATGTGGTCATGGATAAAGCATGATTTCTTTTCATCGTTTCCCCCCCTCCCCAAACGCCGCAGCACAGCCTGTTTTAGAAACGTTCTTTTTGAAATAGACAGAGCACAACGCTGACACAGGAGTACCGTGAAGGCCTATGTTACAGCCCATTCAGAAATAGCTCAACAGAGGATTGGCCTACACGGGGATCACGTTGCAGCAGGCACTACGCTAACCTTGCGTTATCTTGAAAATCTACCTGCGATTCTACCTCGGGCCAGCCTGAGTCAGAGGAAAGAATCCGACCTGGCTAATAACGCATCTCCCTAGGTAACCACACGGCTTTGTAGATCTTGGTACAAGGATGAGAGTCGGCCTTCGCGGCTTTCCGGGCTGAGATCATTCCATTTTTCGCTAAGGGAGGGGGGGGGGTTAGGAAAATTCTCTCCTCCTCCGTAATTACTGATACAACACACGTTCCTTTTATTCTGTCCTTGCTGCAGCTCCTCTGTAAAAAAAAAAAAAAAAATCTGCCTTTTTTGGTGCTGTTAAAGTCATCTGTCTGACGTTGCGACTTCCGTCACAACTGTGAAATATTGTCAGTATAGTGAGCTGTGATGGGTTGCACGTGTGTGACTTTGTGTGTGTGTGTGCGCGTGTGTGTGTGCGTGTCAGCTGCTCCAGATTCGGAGTCTCTGTGATTAAACTGTAATTAGGTTGGTTAAACCCCCTGCAGAGCTCAGTTGTCGTCCTCCTCCCCCCCTCTTCCCCCTCTTCCTCCTCCTCCCCCTCTTCCTCCTCCTCCTCCTCCCCCTCCTCCCCCTCTTCCTCCTCTCCTCCTCCTCCTCCTCCTCCTCCTCCTCCTCCTCCTCCTCCTCCTCCTCCTCCTCCTCCTCCTCCTCCTCCTCCTCCTCCTCCTCCTCCTCCTCCTCCTCCTCCTCCTCCTCCTCCTCCTCCTCCTCCTCCTCCTCCTCCTCCTCCTCCTCCTCCTCCTCCTCCTCCTCCTCCTCCTCCTCCTCCTCCTCCTCCTCCTCCTCCTCCTCCTCCTCCTCCTCCTCCTCCTCCTTCTCTGCCATCTTCTCTCAGCCTTTTCCTCATTGACTGTTGAAGGCTGAGAAGTCTGTCGTTTGTCACTCATTTTTTCCGCGCCGTCCCCCCTGAACAGCCCCACTTGTCTATCCTTTTGTCTCCAAATCCTCTTCCCCCGTTTGGCTCACGTTTAGATTGTCTTGTCTGTCTGCGTCCCGCTCAGTTCAGATGTTGTGTCGCTTTTTTCTTTTTCTGCTCTGTTCCAGATGGCTCAGGATACGATTCTCCGGAGCCATTCCTGACTGATGGAGGTCCCAGCTGGAGGCCAGGGTCCGTGACCCTGTTAGCTGCTCTGGCCTCTCCGCTCCTGGGACTGTTCTCCTGGCTGTGACCCTTCTCCCCGTCCTCCTGGAGCTCCCGCCCAGGATTGCTGAGCTGGGCTGGCTGTCCCTCTGAATCCACCACCCCTCAGGGAAGCCCTCTGTCTCGTCCCCCCCCCCCACCTCCACCTCCGTACAACCACCAACCACCCCCACTGCCAGCCTCTTCCACGGCCAGGCTGGGACACCCTTCCCTGGCCTGGCTGAGAGGGCTGGGTCTTGAGCTGTCTGGGAATCGGCCCTCCATCTCTGATCCCACCAATTCTGGAACGGAACAGCACCTCTCAGCTGAAAAGCACGAGGGCACTCATATCAGGGGGGGTCCTTTTGATTTGACTATTGACTCTTAGCCACTGATGTGGCAGATATAGCGGTGGCTATGATTAAACTTGTCGCCTGCAATTCCTATCATCCGCTCACGGCACGGAGGCATTAAACTATAGGCCTGGATGCACAAAAATTGGATTTTTGCACACATTGCTGTACCATTCCCAAACTTCCAAGGATTGGAAGCGGCCAAGCTTGCATTGTAATTGGAATTCCAAATCGTTTCTGGATGAATTCCAGCCACAACGAGAAAAAGAACAAATGTATAGAGACGGAGAGGTGGAAAGTGGCCTGGCATGGGAAAATAGAAAACAGTGCGGGCACAGATTTAAACGTGGGAATTGTAATATTATAAGTGTTGATATTTTCAGGCCCGGTGTATTTTTCACAGCGATGTGATATATAAAAAAAAAAGTATAGAGTCTTTTGTTTTTTTTTATGAGAAGCTCAGATATCATATTAAGATGACAAGTATAACTATAGCCTGTTTTAGTAGGAGGGTCGGTTGTGTGTGTGTGTGTGTGTGTGTGTGTGTGAGGGTGTTTATGGGATGGTGTGGTGAGGTGTACACTTTCGGGTGAGATGTGTTGTGTCTTTGTGTTTCTAAAACAAAGCATTTATCACGGCCTGGCCAGCACAGGCTTCTTTGGCACTTGTCTAACGTCGACCGGGTCGGGTGACTTTTGGATTCCATGTCTTTTCTCTTGTATGAATGTACCACTGGTCACCCACCTCTTTGTCTTTCTGTATTACTTTGACTGTGGTCACTTACAGTTCCTTCTCTCAGACTGGCAGGATAAGTGGGTCAGAGGATTTTTGGCGGGTGGGGGGTGAAGTAAAAAAAAAAAAAAGAAAAAAGATGAACGGACTACAGGTGAGAAAAGGAGGCGACACTCGAGTTGCATGACCACTGTGAAATCTTCAGATCAATCTTGTTTATAATGATATATTTTTTCATGGGGGGAAATCAGAAACACCCTGCTACCATGCTCTTGCTCTGCCTGAGACTTTTTTCAGACATCAAAAGGAAGAAGAAAAAAAAATTCCACCTCTCCTCACGCCGTCTCTCCTGTCTGGCTTTCAGTCGTTGATGGATTAGCTCGGGCCGGGAGATAAATGGACCCGCGGGGTAGAACTGACTGGAGGTCAGCCCTCGGAGCCCAGGCCAGAACCCTAAGGACATGAACACTGACTGAAGCTGGTCCTGGGTCTGAGGGTTAAACCAACGAGGGAGGCGCAAAGACTTGTGGGGGCGAATGAGCTGAGGTGTGTATGGTAGCATCACAGAAACACATGGGCACGCATACACACACACGCACATAAACATACATATAAACATCCACGTGCAGTTTTTAGATAACAAGGCAGTCCCTCCTCTGAGGTGGCGGGAGCATACGTGGACACACCATTTAAAGGGAAGGGCACAAAGAGAGAGCAGAGGAGGGAGAGAAAGTGTGTGTGCAACATGAGACTGAGACTTAATGTTGGGAAGGGAGCATAATAAGCAAGCACTGTGAACATAAGCACACACACACACACACATGTACAGACAAACATACACACACACGTGCAGATGTATGTAAAAATGCACCTGCAGCTCGAGACATTTGGAAAGACATGGCATGCACATTACACACACACACACACACACATGTACAAAGACACATACAAAACACAAACATGGGTAAGCACTTCCTTCCCTGTTTCATCTTATTTTTGTAGCATTTAAAAAATCACTGTTAATTACTCCTGTGTGGGACGCAGTGATGGGGCATAGCCTGTGGAAGATTAAAAAAAAATGTGTCTTCTCTTCTATTCCACTGATGCTGTCCTTCTATCGATCTTCTTCTTCTTCTCCGGTTCGTGATCCATGGTTGGTAGTGGTAGGATGCCTCCAGGTCTCAGCGTCATGTATGAGTTTGTCTCCTTTTCTGTTTTTTGGTGTTTTTTTGTTTTTTTGTGGAAGCTGACCTCAGTCATCAAAGTTAGTCAGTCAACAGTAAACACAGAAGTCCCAGCGAGGAGAGAAACACACAAATAAAGATTGTCTTTTTGTCTACTCAGAAAAACGAGCCAAGTGAGTGGGATTTCTTCAGTGGAAATGTGAATTCATTCTCAATTGATGTGTTTTTCCCCAAGGGGCAGCTTGATTTTTCTTCACTTATCAGACCGTACCTGGGTCTTTATTTGGCCCAGTCAATTTTCCTTCTGACGTCAACGTCTTGGGATGGTGAGCTCTGCCAGTCAAAGCATGAAATTATTCCGACTAAATCATCCTCTCCAATCTTCGGCTGTTTCTCCCTCAGCGATGTGACAGCTAATCTGAAGTGCTGACAACATGGAGACTGAATAGCTTGATAGCCTTTCCTCTCTTGTTTCCATCAGATTTACAGCAGTGTGGTCTACCGGTGATGGAAAGTGCAAGTATTCTACTTAAGTACCGTTTTGATGTGCTTGAGTATGTTTATCTACCACTTGTTCTTCAAATGATTCTACATTTTATATTTATTTCATAGCTTTGGTTTTCGTTATTTAACCCAGTGTCTAGTTAGGTAACCCTGTCACATTTCAGATGTCAATAAGTGCATTTCTAGCCCGCTGATTTTATGCATATTTTCACTCTACGCTTAAACATTATTTGAGTGTAAATGAAGGAATTATGGAAAAAGCTCATTAAAATAACACATTAAACAAAGGAATGCAATATTTCCATCACATTTTCCATCCTTTGAGGTTTGTTATTTCCCTTACTTCATCTCTTTGTGCTGTAGAAAAGGCACAAACATCTCTGCCTCACAAAGTGTTCCACTCTTAAGATTTGCACAACAGTTGTGGACGTAAGGTGCATGATAGTACATTTTATTTGCTGTTTCTGCAAATATTTCTCCAAATCTGTGTGATATTTGAAAAAAAAAACTTTGCTTATGAGTTTTTAGCATTTCCAAATCCTTCTATACTACTTATATGGTTTCATTAAATAGTGTTTAAGGCTCAAAAATGTTAAATGATCTAATAGTCATGGAAAATGTTTAACTTTTTCCTCTCATTTACAGATCTCTGTTTTACTTTTCACCCTTTTGTAGGGGTCCAGTTAAGGACCATTTTACCTTTATTTAACCTTACTAAGTATTTGATTACTAATTGGACTTTTGTGGCCTGCTGCTCAGAAATTGGTCTGAAACTCTTGGCGAGACCAAGAACTAGTACATGTGAGGCCTAAAGGCTTTCGAAAGAATATGAAAATGTTGCCTTTTACTTTACACACCAAGTTTCCACCTGAACAGGGAAAAAAAATGACAATAGTGCCATTCCTCTTATTTGTATTGTAAGAGCCAGGGCTAAACTGAACCATTTATCAACCCCATTCAGATAGTGTTATTTGGAACCACTGACTCATCTCTTTTGGGAGCATGATGCAAAAAGACTAAGAAATGTTGTTTTGGGGAGAAACAAAAGTACATGAATAATAGATGAGGTCTGGCTTGCCATGTTTTGCCCTCCTGTGCAAAGCGGACTAATGGCTATCGATGACTCCGGTTTCCATCAAATTGCTTCACATGAGAGCTCAATTTAAATGGAGAAATAGTATATTCCAGTGAAAGGGAGACGAGGGAATGGAATTATCTCTGAATACTGAGACACAAGCTTGGTCAGCCAATTCCATGTCCTGTAGTATCAGGTGCCAGCGGAATTAGCCCAACGTAAAATTAAGCCCGATCAAGCAAGGCCCCCCGCCCCCACGTCCTTGTAAAAAAGAAAGATGGATGGAGCAGAGCCAGAAAGGAACAGATGTGCTCCTTCGAAATCATGCGAAACTAGTGATCTGGGCTATGTCACTGACACACATGCACATACCGGCACTCTTCTACCCCCATGTGTGTCCTCCAGATTTAATTAATCTCTCGATTATTTTAGCTGTTTTCATTGGCTGGCGTTTCATATGGGACAATTACTGGCAAGAATACATTTGGCCTATATGATATTGGTTTTGGCAACAAACAAAAAGGAAAGCCAGGAAATGCAGATGGCGACCCATCTCCGTTCTTTTCCTTCTCTTCTACTCTTCTTTTGTTTACTTTTCTCTCTCACGGACACATTATTGGACTATAGGCTAATCTATTCTCCTCTCGCTGCTGTACTTTCTTCTCCTCGTACTCTCACTAACTGGCATGATTTAGGAATTATGGAATTAGGGCAGCGCGCCCATCTCTATTAATGAGAAACGGCATGATGAAAGAGCCTGATCCTGAACGTGCCATCTGTAGTCACTATTACACATTCACTTAATCTCCCACTACTTCCTATTCTTTCTCTTCCCCTTCCTTCCTCTCCCACTCTCCCTCTCTCTCACACACACACACATCCTCTGTCAAACGCACACACATTACACCTCAGTTGTAATTACTGAGGAAATACTAATTCTTAGCTCTTCAAGCACTGTTGGGTGTGGCGTGAAATGGTGAAATGGCACGGCAGGAAAGTTAACTATGGCCCACACACCTATACATAGATGCACACACACACACACACATTCGCAGCCCAGATGGACCATGTGTTATTACTGAATAATGCATGCTATGTAGACTCTATAAAAGATACATAGGCTGAGAGAGCTGGGCACCATGGGCAGTTTCGGTGAGGGTAGCACCGGAGCACCTTTCGTGCAAATTTGAAGCCTCTTAGCTCGTATGGGTTTATCTGTAGGTGACCCAACTGGAAAAAAAATATTTAGCAGCAGTTAGTGAGGAGGAGAAGAAAAAAAAACCCTAGAATTTTAGACACTGTCAGTTGATATGTTGGCTGGCACGACGCCCGGTGCCTTTGCAGTCACCTTGAACAGGCTTTTGTGGTTTAAACCATAAAACTTGGGGAATTACACAGCAGATCCAAAGCTAGAGGCTCAGATTACTGAGCATCTCTCAGAGAACACTATGCAAAACAGCCATCAGTCCTTCTTCATGTGGGATGGGGTGAGGGGTGAGGGGGGGGGGGACCGGGTGAAGGGTAAATGCTGCACCCATGTGGGGAAAGTGAAGAACACCCCAGCGCCTCTCTCTCTTGCTCGCTCGCTCGCTCTCTAGTCACGTGACAGGACACGCTGCCTTCTAGTACCCAGCTGTGGCCTATGCCCTGTAATTACAGTCGCTCACTTGGAATCCTTTCAGAGACTTTATTCAAATGAAAAAGGTAAATGTAATGCTATAAATGCAAATGTACTTTTATTGTGAATATAACACCCGCTCAAGTATGTGAATACGACAGTGCAAACTGGTTTATTGCATTTTCATTTTAATTGTGACTCAAAAAACGTGTGTGGATAATTGAACATTTCAATTATCCACACACGTGTGTTTTCCATGCGCTCAAACAAATTCGAAACAGCTCCTATTTTGGAATTAAGGGAAAGCCCACAAACCCCAAAAAATCTAGTTTACCAAACATATTTATTAACTTTAATTATTTAACATTTTTAATTGGCAAATGTGTGTGTGATACTTTTGAGTACAGTTGTTATGCTGATGCTTGACTGAAGTTTTAAATGGTGTACTTTTGCTTGTTTATTAATAGTTATAGGTGTTCGTGTCACTGGTGGAGCAGAATTTTAAAAAGTCCGAGCTTTCTCCGGCTTCTGATGTTGGGCGAGGGTGAGCAGCGAAGTGTCCTACAGTCCGTGAAGGCAGCCGCCAGAGCCGTCGGACGGTGGAGCCACAGTGAAGGAATCCAGAAGTTCCCGGAGCCAAGTTTACACACTGTACACAAGGAGGAGCTGAGCTGTAACGCCTAAAAAACAGGGAGGGTTAACTGTAAGTACTAACTCGTTGTTTAAATACCCCCTTCTATCCACACCTAGTTGTTTTGGAGTTAGTTTGGCCGCTGGCGGTAGAAGCGGAACTAGCTAACTAGGAGGCTAGCGGCACCTTGGCTAGGTCAACGAACCTGGATCCCATCCTGTTTACGATACTCGATCAACTTTTCACACAATGTAAGAACTATAATCTGCTTTTACAGGCATTGGGACACTGATGTTGGGTTTTCAAAACTTTTTAACCTAGTGTTAAAGTACTGTTTTGGGGCCAACTTTGATGCCCAGGGTGTGGGACTCGCCTCTGTCTCTACCGTGTGTTGGCTCATGTTTCTCATTCAGATTAACGTCACCTGTTGATCAAGTGACCTGCGTTAAAGAGTTGCTCAGGTTGTAACTTTATATCTCTGTTTAGGACACAGCCAAGGCCAAGTGTGGGGCTCAACCTTTACGTTTGGTTAAACACAACAACGGAAATGATTAACTTATTTCCTATATTGCAGAGACGAGTATCTTTTTTTTTTCTCCCTTTCAGTTTACAGCATGATGTCATGTTTGTTTTTGCACACAGGTCGGCACTATCGGTCAGCCACCGTATTCAGTGTGAACATTTAACTCCCCAAAATAAATGTGCGGTATCATTGAAAATGTACGAATGTATTGATATGTGTTTAAATGTAGGGAATAGATACCCGTTTTTAACCGATATGAGTAGGAACAGTGTTAGTTAGTGTGTGTGTGTGTATGTGACTTTCAGATCTGGAGAAACAGGTTTGGGTTGAAGAACAAGAAATGCGCTTACAAAGTTATCGTAAGCTTCTTGTCTTTGGTGCAGTGAAGCAACTACATCCTGAATGAGAATGAAATACCTTTTTTTTTTTTTTTTAAGACTGGTTGAATTCACACAGTGTGCTGTCACTGTCTTCCGGTGTTATCAAGCATAAGGTGTAAATAAACATAGGGCCGACTGTTATGGGTTATGATTCAAACTGCACACGGAACAAAAACAGTATTTATCAATGTGTCCCCCTCGATGTGAGCTTCTCATCCTTCTATTGATTTTGATGAATTCATACCCAGCTACAGAGACATCTGCTTTGCTGTCAAATCGAGTTGATACTTTAGTGTTGACGTCTTCATCAGTTTTTTGTGTGTTTTGGTAAAAGAGTGCAATATATTGTGAGCGCGTCCTCCTTCAGTGTCACACTTTTCAACTCGAGTCAGCATCTTGCCAAGTTCAATAGTCGGTTAGGAAAAAGCAGTCAAGCCTGTGTGAACCAAGTGCCCTCCTGTTCAAAAAAAAAATGCAGAGTAGACAACTATAAATCGTCTAATCTGTCTGCCAGGGAGTGTTTCCATTTTCTCTGTGTTGATTTTTCTCAGGATGTTTAATTGCTGTAGGATTGAAAGGGAACTTGAAGTTCAGGGGGTTATTTGCAAAACAGGAAAATGTTGCTTGAACTTTAAAGGAAGGGAAGAGGACAGAAGAGGGGAAACAAGGGAAAGGGGAATTTTGCACTGTTTCCTGAATGTTGGTGTCTATTTAACAACTGGAATTTTAAAATGTTAAACTTGGAATGAAGACGGAGCTTTTTATTTACAGTCACCTGGCTCTATATTTAAGATAAACTTAATTATTTGCCTTTGTTGAGCTGGATTTACAATTTATTTGTGGATCAAACCTGTTTCATTGCATCTTGTGACGCTGAACTGCACAAAGGTCAATAATAATTGGATTTGGACCTGTGATAACACACTGTCTAGCTAATTATGTGCTCATAATTATTGATTTAATACATTAAGCACATGTCTCCGAATGAATGAAATCGATTTTTTTTTCCTTTTTCAGCAGAATTTTTGTATGTGGTCTGACTGCAAATACTCCCTCAGGGGCAGGGATGGAGCCTGATTTGTTTAGATTTTGCATCTTCTCCATAAGTGAGAGGAACATGTATTTCTGTAAACATGCAATTTAATATATGTGCTTGTCCTCTTCCATCATTAAGAGTACAAATAATATACATCGCTGAACCCTTTGTTGTTACAGAGCAGCCTCTGACCTCTGCCCCTCTTTCAGGCCGCAAAATATTGACCTCGGTGCCACAGGAGGAGCCCCCAAAAAGGACACCATCAAAATGGAAGACATGACTGTGGAGCAGATTACCATGAGGGCCAACCAAGTGACTGACGAGGTACACAAAAAACACATACACATTCATAGTCAATACTTCACACTCAGCCTTGAATGGTAATTCGTTTTATTATCAAATGCCAAACTATGAGAATTTTGACCATGCTTAGTATAAAGATGTACTTTTGTTCACAACCAAAAGACTAGTACACATATACTAATCATCTACAAGGGTAAAAATCCATTTGTCTCAAATACAAAAGAGCTGAATTCAGATTAAAATGAAACAAATGCAGCCAGACCTGAGTATGCAAAGCAAAAATAATTATTAGACATTCTGGGGAATATCCAAAGACAGTAGGCTTCACTGAAAGCAGGGGAAACTGCTACCATTTCTCACTTTAAAGGTTAACCAAACCAGCCTATAAGGACATCTAAAGCTCATCATCAAAACACAATCTCCTCGTATATCAGTTGAATCCAGCCAAAAAAGAGGTTAAGTTTATCACCTGCCATCTCTACTGTAATATTTGTCTTAAAAACGTGACACTGGTATTAATCGTCCCATTTAAATTTCTTCAAACAGCCCGTCATTTTTAGCATTTCCTGAAATGTCAAACTATTTCCTCTAATTTCCTATGTAAAAAAAATAAATAAATACTCGCGATCTAAGGAATTACAGTAGAAATGCGCCCGTACATGTTCAGTTAACTGTGTAATTGTTATTCTTTATTATCTGTTTAATTAAGCCATACTCTGTGTGATTGAAAATGTTTCATCGTGATGATTTAATCCTTTTAGTGTGGCCATGCAGATTTTGGCCCAGATGATGGTCCACGTTCAATATATAAAAATGCACATAATCAGGGGGTCGCTGCAATAATGCACTGAAAGGGTGAATCATTTTCAATGCACTCAGTTTATTGTAAAGCCCGGAATTACTGTATGCAAGAGGCTTTATGCCTAATTTAGCCTGACAGCTCATTTACTCTTCTGTGATGTTGATAGTTTGAATGTTGTGTGCTATATGCAAGTGTGTTATTATCATGGGGGATAATTGTCTAATCAGCACTCCGGGCCATCTTATGATCAGCCGTCTGATTAAATTAGGGGCAAATTAACTTACTCTAGCTGAGCTTGTCACTGTACGCTTCAATTTTAACTGTACTAACTGTCTGTGGGGAATTGTTCTTTTTTTCCTTCACTGTTTTTTTTCTCTTTCTTACCTAACCTGCGTCTGTCTCTTTCTTCCTCCTCCTCCTGCTGCTGCCTGGTTGACGATGGAGATGGTAAAAGGGACAAGGAATGGGAGGGTCCTCCTGCTACTTTATACTCTGGCTTTTGGTAAACAAGCATACTGGGAAAATTCAGATATTATCTTATCATATGCTAAGAAGAGATGATAATACGTAATTATATTTTTGCATTTCCAGAAATTAGAATTGGCATCCAGTGTCTATGAGGCTCTGTCAACGTTTTTTAAAGATCTGTGTGATATTTCATAAATCATCCTGGTACATTGCAGCTGCCATTTAATTTATACACCTTGTTCTTGCATTTAAGCCGTCCCAAACAAATGATCATTCCGTGACATTTCCTGCATCTCGGAGATTTGTCACAGAACGTCAACCTGTAAAACTTTGGCTCAGTCAGCGATTTCAGGCTTAATTAAACAAGTGCAAGGATTTCACGAGAAACGAGATCCTTTTTATCCATCCAAAGGATGGCTTCTGAGTAAGCCAACACAAACCTGGCTGAGCTCGACATATTCCTCTCGCCAATTTCATGTTTGTCTGTTTCTCAACTTGTTGATGACGGTTTTCAGAGCAATCATAACACAGTGCGAATGAGGATTCTGGTCCCCTCTGTCTCTTGGCAACGGTTCATTAGTGATGGAAACAATGGAGTCATGCCCTGAGTGGCCTCCTCGCTTTCCCCATTTGGTTGCTCTGTACAGCAATTGCGTTCTAATAATAGAGGCACCTAAACGGACTGCATTCCAGTTTTCCGTCAACACTTTGTCTGCGTGCATGCATGTGCGTTGTTGTCTTTGTCTCGCTGTAGATTGTTAACTTTTCTATCAGCCTTACCCAGTGTCACAGGATCAGAGTTTAGACACTGCAGCTGTGTCCATGCTGCTTACTAATTCTAATGAGATGAGGATTATGTATTCCTATCAAATTACAGTGAAGTTTTTGAGGATAATCTGTTTAGTTATTAATAATCTGATTAAATGGTTAATGATTAATTAAGAAGATAATCAGACTATAATAATAACTAAATCATAACTTGCAGCCCTAATAAACCTGAATTATTCATATAAAATATTAATATAAAATCTTGGATGATATTCAGTCTACTACAACTGGTTTTATATATTGGTTGCAACCTACTGTCACATTTTAATGAAAATGATGTACCTTTTTTGTTTTCCTGTAATTCTTTCCATTATTTTTCTTGTCCCTCTTATCTTGTCTTCCTTACTGGCACTTTTACAACTCCCTTCTGTTCCTCTGTTCACCATGCGGAGTAGCTCCCCAAAATGTCGTTGTGTGTGTAACATACAAAGACAATAAAGTCTATTTCTATTTCTGTTTCTATTTCTGTTGTGTCCTCTCAGTCTCTTGAGGACATATTCACACCAATCTGAGTTTGAATAAAATACAAACAGAAGGTAGATAGAGAACTCATTGATAAAAGAAATGTACATAAATTACGACGGGGAGTAGTGTAATCCATCCTCTGTGGTGTTGTCAAATTCATTTTGGATCTACAATCTCTTGATGGAATACAACCCACCATAATGTTGTTCTATAAACAAACGCTCTACATGTCATTTTTCATTGTATTTGCACTGTTTCATTCAGGTACATGTAGCAAAGTTTATAACCCAAATGAGAATGAGAATGCTCGTAGCTAAAACGGTGTAAACTCAAATGTTCTATTACTTCTCATTATGTTCTTCCACTCTTTAACGCACGTTATGTTTTTCTTCCACAGTCACTGGAAAGCACACGGAGGATGCTGCAAATGGCAGAGGAAGTAAGAGCTTCAATGGCCTAAAAGTGTGTCTGTGATTGCTTGTGTGTATGCCATTTATGGTCAGGAAAATGTAATTATGACCCTAGTTATGACCAATCTTTGAATGCCCACATAAGGCTATAGGTTTTAGTATAAGTGATAGTATAACAAGGAAAATGTTGTTTCAGTTATTAATTATTAAACCTTCCAGTTGTCAAATTGTCCTAATGTCCCTATTCATCATTAAAATGTAACCTGACCGTGATAATTGTCATTCCTTGTCTCCCATTAATTATAAAACCCTGTTGAGTTTTTTTTTTTTTTCATTTTGTTTCCAGAGCAGACAGACCGGCGTCAACACCATGGTGATGTTGGACCAGCAAGGAGGTACCGATTTCTGTATTTTTTGCCTGTTTTTGTTGCTACTCAATAAATATTTAATCCACATTTGATCATTCCTGTAACCTTACCATCACCTTTTTAATTAGTTTTGCGATGACATTTTCAATTTCACCTGAGGCAGACATTTTCGTACAGGGAGGCTCTCAAATATGCTTTATACAGTATATTTTTTTAATTGAACTGACCAAAAGTTTTTTAAGAGTTGTGACTTACACTTATATCAAGAGTAGTGGTTTCAATATGGCGTAATTTAAAGCATTGAACATTTACAGTTAAGCAGCCATCCGTCCTTGAGAGGATATGGTCTCGTGGTGGTTTGAGTGAGAGTCAGTTTTGGTTAGAGATTATTAAAACAAAATATTGAAATTCAATGTGACCTGAAATATTAGTGTCGCTTAATTTTCGTTTGCTTTAAAGTTCTTTTCTTCCAGGCCCAATGACTTCACTGTAACTTTGTTCTGAGGCGTGTGCTTCATCTAAAAAAATGTGCATTTGTAATTATTTGTTTTTCTACCTGCAGTACATTCTATTTTGATATATATATATTTTTGCTACCGCAATAACCCAGCTATTGACCTCATTTCCGAATCCTCCGCATTTAATATATTCTAAAATTGACAAATAAAAGCTCTAAAGAAGAGAGTGAGATCCATTCCTAGTGTGTTAAATGTTTGTTGAATGCGAAAGATTGGATTCTGACATCGTGTCCTCTTTGGGTTTCAGAGCAGCTGAAGGGCGTGGAGGTGGGCATGGACCAGATCAACCAGGATATGAAACAAGCGGAGAAAAACCTCACCGATCTGTCCAAGTGCTGCGGCCTCTGCGTCTGCCCCTGTAACAGGTACACTGGACGCTCAGAGCCGCTTAAGGCTCCTGATCAATATTGTGTTGTCTTTTTTAAAAACACAGTTTTGTCACACCGTTCCCAGTGGTTTGGCAGTGTTTGACAGTGTTGCTACTGAATTCTTCAAGTGTTGCGCTCCAGACCAACTGTATTGAGATGTGTTGGTGTACTTGGGTAATAAGCTCATTTTTGGTTCTAAACATGAAAAACAAATCTTTCCAAAATGCTTTCATATGGAAGAGGAGGATTCTTTGATGATTACCTAAATATAAGGTATGGCCTCTTTTTAATGTTGCGATCAACAAACACTCGTGACTAAAGTAATGGTGGATTTTTACTCCCGTTATTGTTGCATGTACTCGTCGATCCTCACTATAGTTTTGAATTAAATGTGGTGTATTTATGCAAACCCTTTCAAATTTATTTTTCTTCAGGGTGACAGCTATTGAACACGACTCCCGGTACAAGCGTACCTGGGGCATTGGAGGAACAGATGGCGAAATCGACGCCAGTGGCACGAAAGTTGTCTCGAAGCAACCCTCAGGGGTTCGCAACGGTCAGGCTGGCCAGGTGAACGTCTCGGCACCATCAGGCCCGTACATCAAAAGGTGGAGTTTAATCTTTTGGCGTCCTATCTGTTCTTTTACTGCAGAGCTGTCAGAAGTAGGATTTAGTTTTAGAAATCGTTTTTGACAAAAAAAAGCGTGTGTGATAACACAGGATAACCGAGGACGCGCGCGAGGATGAGATGGAGGAGAATCTGGATGCAGTCGGCAGCATTATTGGCAACCTGAGGAGTATGGCTGTGGACATGGGCTCGGAGATCGATAAGCAAAACAAACAGATTGACCGCATCACCGACAAGGTAAGAATCAGAGATTTTGCTAATTCAGAAAAAAAAGTCGATTTTTCTCCTGCTTTGTTTACTTTCACGCGTACCTCCATGTTTACGCAGTCGCTTTCTTCCCTACGTTTTGGCACATTTCCTGCAACTGTAGCTCAGCGAAACACTGTGAAAACATTGGCACGAGTCTCTAGAACGCCGTTCACCTTTTCAAAAAGCTCACAGAGGGGCTCTTGACTGTGATTCAATGCATTACAAGTGAATGGTGAACAGCTTAACGGAAAGGTGTTTGCATTACTTCCCCCTTTTCACCCGTTTCATCCTTTTTCTCTTTTAGGCTGACATGAACAAGGTTCGTATTGATGAAGCCAACCAGCGAGCCAACAAGCTTATCCAATAGACAAGGAACCAGGCTGCTGCCAACTTCATCTATCAACCTTGAGCCTCTGTTGCCACACGCATGCATGCACTGCATACTTGCCCATAGGCACAAACACACGCTGCAGAATTCATTAGAAATCCACTCTGGGAGAATATTTTTTTTTCCCTGCAGTGTACCTGTCTTTACTGTACTAATAAGTCATTCTTTAAATTTGGCATTCCAACTTTGAGACGCAATGTTGGCATCGGAAACTGCAAAAAAAGAGCACGTGTCTGAATGCCTGTCACTGCTGTTTCATACCAAATTTTGATCCGACCTTTGTATCATATCACAACCCTCACGAGATGGTCACACACTTGCCCACTTTTATCCCGGCTCAACTCGCTGTTAAAGGTAAGAGCTATTAATTGTCTTTGTGTGCCTGTCTGGTATGTGTGGACGAGGGCACTGATCTTTAGTCGGTAGCTGTCCCTTTAAAGTTGTGTACATCACACCATTAATTTATGTTCCTCCAGATGGATCTGCATTTTGTTTAATCATAAAATCGCAAAATCCTTAACCTTAGACAAAAAGGATCTCTCCATTCCTATTGGTTCAACGTGTAATTGAGGTTAATGTATTAAATGTGTGTAATATTTGAATTGATATGCTTATTTAATGAATCTTTATCAAGCAGAAATGACTTGTGAATAGAGGTGTCCCTTTTTGTTCCACATGCATGTTTTTGCCATTTCAGCCAAGCTGTTGAAACAAATAATCAAATCTTGTGCATTCAAAGCACCTACCCCTGAATGAGAGCAATTGATAAAAAAACAAAAACTAAAAATCTTCTGACTTATGGCAAGTCTAGATTATTGTAAATATTTGCGGTGATCTGTTGGTTGACCTGGTTAGAAATGTGTTGTATAGCAATCATTTCCTTCAGATGTGAAGGAGGGTCAGTAAAAGTTAAGAGGGGTGTTCATCATCGCCCTTCTCCAAAGCATCTAATTCTCTTTCTAATTGGCTCACTAGATCATTTGTATTGTGGCATATGCAGCAGTTATAGTTAAAAAGGACCGAGATTTTCGGAAATCCAAGAAAAAGGTGGGATTTAGAAATGGTAGAATGTGCAAGAATCCTGACGGTGTGTTGTCGCTGGTCCATGGTTGTGTTGTAACAGCCTCGTCCTGCACCTGTTCTGTAAAAGACCCCGTTTTTAGCGCAGAGCTGTGGTGAAATGATAATATTTGATGATGGAGAGCATAATTTGTTAGGTCAAAAGCTAAAGGCGGGCTGAGAAATTACTGCTGGCAGCGAGATGTACAAACATATACATGCAAATGAATGTCATTCCGGGGGTAAACGTGGACGCAGAATCGTTCCTGGTCGTGTGTTGGCTAAGACCTCGCTGTGATAAATTGGCTAATGATCAAGTAATGCAGTAGGCTGCGTGTATCTGTCGCATGCATCTTCTGGCTTATTTGTCTTGGAAAGAAATATATATATATAATTGGCATGCGCCGCTGTAGGCATACACCTATTGCGTTTGTAAAGATTGAAATGAGATGTTATTCAGGGCTTCGTATTTCTATAAGTGATCATCCTTGGCTTGTCAGCTGAGATCTAATTAGTATAGTCGGATGCTGTCTTGAGGCAGTTTATTCATGGTTCCACTGGAATGTAAATACACCGGTTTTGTCCATTTTTAACGTGTTGATACGCTGCTGGTCTTATCTGAAATTAGCTCGGTAAACGGATGACTATTGGACAAAGTCAAAACGCCTTTTGTTTCATGCCTGCCATTGTAAAATTGTTTGTTCTCAATAAATCTATTCTGTTATGCATTCAACTTCACCCCTTTTTAATGTATCAGTAGATAAGAATAATAATTCAAATAAAACAAAAATGGGTTTTATTAGAAATTGTCAGCCCACTGGGATGGGATTCAGCAAGGAAGAGTAAGTGGTTGATTTATAAAAAAAAAAATCAACTAGGGTAGTTTCAGGAGTTTATTTTAAACTTTATATTTATTTGAGTTTTTCCCCTGTCAACAGTTTGGGGAATTTTACATAGCTAGAGTATAAAATGCAGATTTAAAAACCACAGGTAAAAAGACGGGTAGGTATGAGGAGGAGAAGGGAAAGCGGACGGACGTGAAGTCTCTGACGTGTCAGACTCTGAGATTCCACAGATCACGTGACGGAAAAAAGAACAAGACTGAATACAAGTGATGTGCGCTTCCCAAACGTTTTTTCAAGGTGCATTTCTGACAAAAAAAATCTAAATTCCTGCTACTTTTAGACCCAGCGTTTTTTGTTCTTGTTTTGCTCCCCCCTCCCCCCACCTGCACACAGACACCCCTGTGTTAGATTTAAATTATTATTTTCTTACTCTTTTAAATGTTAAAGGTCTTTAGCTGAACATTTTCATTTTATTGAGGTCATTTGCGTTAGAGCCTATTTCAGAAACACAGTACAAGGCAAGATGGCAGTGGAAGAATGTGTGAGTTTCATTTACTGTACATACTTGGTATCCCCTGTGTGCATATTTTGATTATTCTATAATGGCTTTATTGTTGACTAAATTCCTTCTTATCATTCCCCTTGCATTCAGAGTTATGTTCCCTCAGCTCCAAACTGCGGCTGTCTGATCCTGGCCTTGGACAACGAGAATGCCTGGTCCTGCTCTGTGGTTGGGGGAAAAGCACTCAAGATTCAGGTGACCCACATGTTGTCTTACACTATGGTTTGCACTTTTTTTTTTTTTTTTTAATTGTTCACCCTATTGCTGTTTATTCAATCAAACCAATGCAGTCCCTTTTTCTGTAAATTCTAGTTTGTTAGACCAGAGGGATGTTTTATAGAGCAAGCTTACTGGGTAAACACGGCTTAGTTCTGCAGGTAAAGGCTTTTTGTTTTTAGATGAACATTGTTTAAATAAGCACTGATGATATTAAGTTTAACCTAATACCAGGATTAGACCTCTAAAGAAAATGCTTGATATCTTAATGCTGCTAAGAAGTCAAAACTATTTTGTGAATTGATGTGATTATGGTTTGTTTTTTATGCCAATTTAAAAATATGATAAATTCCTAAATTCCTGTGCCCCTCAGGTTTTGTATTTATCAAGAACTAGAACGTGACTAGAAACCAAAGTTGAAGACAAATAAGGCAGGTCAAGTTGGTCTTGATTGAGGGGTTCGAGAATATCACAATAGCACCATATCAAACCAACGTAAAACATACCTCATGCATCCATAGATATATATATTTTGTATATACTGTATGTCAATTAATATATCTATATATGTAATTTAGGCTTCAATACACCTGTGTTGAGTATATTTCAAGTTCACAGAAATAACTACAGCTGCAGCTCAGTTGAGAATATAGTCTACATTCACAACGGACTGCTTGTGATGTCACATGACTGCTCGTTTGTCATCATTGACCAATTTAAAATCTCAACAAACCAAACCCTTCATAGTGCATAGGGCTTTTAGTTAGCATTTCGGCAATAACACTTAGTGTGTGTGTGTCTGCACAGTACATTACAGAACTGCACCACGCTTTTGCTCGTCACCAAGTCTTTACATCGCATTTACAAAGCTCTGTCAATTCACTCTGATCATTTAGTGCTCCAAATTCAAACAGCACAGTATTACAGTTCACAACCATTTTATAAGGCAGATAATAGAAGTACGCTTTAGCACTTGAGTCTCCCTATGTTCAATACAGGCCTTCATATTGTACATAGATGTATCAAAGCATGCCTTACCAAAGCAAAAAAGTTAACACAACTAAAAGTTTAACAAACATTCTTTGGTTGAGTGTGAAAGGAGCATTCCTGTGCTTTAATTTAATGCTTTGAATTTGGTGTCCTTTAAAGAGAACGCAAGAAAAACTAAAGTGGACCCTAAATACAGGCAAAAGAGTGACGGCGTTGAACTAAACTACAATATTTATGTTAAACCTCACAAAATGATACGTATTTAAAAAAAAACTAGTGATTAAAAAGCTTGCTCCAACTGATTGTACACAAAAGCTACTTTCTCTCCAGGTTGCCTTGGCAACACAAGCAATCCCCCCCCCCACCCCGTGGCCCTCTTGTCTCTTTTCACTTCTTCTTGCCAAAGAGACTGGACTTCTTTTCCTTGTCTTTCTTGGCAGAGCTGGGCTCAGGCAGGGCAGTGGAGGAGGAGGAGGAGGAGGGAGGCGGCAGGCTGTGAGCTTTGGCCCCTGAGGGCCCAGACGCCTCCTCCGCTGCCTGGGGCTGAATGGCCTTCTCCATGACTTGGCTCCAATGCTGGAGCTCTTCCTAAAATGACACACAAAAAGACACACACCACAGCTTAAATCCAGCGGGACAGTGTCTGCTTGTGTCTTCTGGTCTATTATTAGAAAATAGAGCTCACGCTTCTAACAATAAATCTTATTAACAGGCCTATTCCAGGTAATATGCAGCAATAAAAACTTCCTCCACCGAAATATTCTAATATTTAAAATGCATTAATCCCCATAGGCTAAATCTCTCATAAATGGTAGTCAGTGATTTACATGAATTGGCAGGTTACTTGCACATGGGCGGGGATGTCAAACTATAACGGCTTACAAAATGTAAATATCTAGGTTCTGCACGCAGCATCCTCCCTAACCATTGCTTTACATAGGGTTGTAGATGACATGATTGTATTCTTTCAGAGCAGCAAAGTCCAGAACATGAAGTCTCCTGTGATTCATGGAAAGCTGTTCAGTTATTCGTAAGTGAAATACTCACCTCGTCTTTACACTGGAACATGTATTCACTGCAATCCCCAAGACTGTGCAAGAGAAAAGACAGTTCATTTGACTTTTATTGTGCGGATAAAGTACCAGGAGTACATTCCCCAAAACTGATTTTGAAATAATCTAAATAACAGACTTTTAACATTCTTTTTGTACATTTGAAAAAGTTTATTTATGAAATGGCAGGCTATAACTGGCAGCTAAGTAACTGCAATTAGTGCTGGATCAATGCAGGCCAAACAAGCAATTTAGAATTTTTGGTACCTCTCTAGCAATAAAACATTTTATTTAAATATCAATTCATATAAAAAATGGAAAATTAAAAAACAGAAAATGAACTCTCACCGTAGTTTGGCGACATGCTTCTTTTTCTTGTAGTTGGAAAGGATCTCCCAGGTGGCGTTACTGAGGGACAAGGGGTCCTCGCCATGATACGTCGCACCGTGTCCAAAGCTTTTGGCGTCCTTATAGGCTGAGAGCTGACCTGTCTTCAGCACACAGTACAAGTTGTTCCATGACCTGAGTAAGAAGAAGGAGCAGAAGGAGGTCTTTTCATAAGTTAAGTTGCAATTTTCGACAAATAATGTCAAATGCAAATCTGTGTTATCTTAGAAACTAATTATCAATATTTAGATTAAGCTGATTCATTATTTCTTATATGGTCTAATTTATAGCACAATCATCTGTCTATTCAATTGACTTAAAGTGTTTTTTTCCTGCCATTCCTGGCCAAGTAAAGGTTCTGACCACTGTCATGGAAAAAATGGGCTTTTAAAATTACTTCGATCATTTTAAGCCATCACGGAGACAAGGGACCCTGCATTCAATTATTGTTTTTCCATATTTGTTATATTTAAACATTGGTGTGTTGCAAATAGATTTAATAAGCCTACAACATTAACTCCACAAAGATTAAGGCAAACATTATGTCCACTGTGATGCAAGTAAGTTTTTATTTTTTATTTACTGGGATTTACAGTAGCAAATGCATGCTTGGAACGCAGGGCGTCATGCTGTGAAGACAACATTATTCATTTATTACCTGTTTGAAGCCTTCTTTCCTGAGCCTTCTATGTCATGTTTGCGTCCCAGCATGCCCTCCTGCAGCACAGTCTGGCCTTTGAGGGGCTCCAAGGGCATCGTGGCCGCCCTCTCTGGTTCTTTTGGGATGACCGCAGAGACCGAGGACTCTGGCTCTAAAGAACCACTCTCCCTCATCTCTGACCGTATGGGAACTGTGAAGTCAACGACGACCCGTTCCAAATGACGGGAACTGGGCTCAACTGCATCAGAACCAGACTGGAGGAGACAGACTAGGGTGAGTAGAGATGTTTTGCCTAGACTAATATCTCAGGGGTTATATGTTGATTAGTTAGCATTCAAAACATTTGACCAAAAACAGCCTTATAGAATGTCGTCAAAAATTTCACAAAAAATGTCATAGTATAGTATGTAGGACAAAAAAGTAATAAATGTCAAAAACATTAAAAATGTTTTAAAAGTAGGGTAGGTGCGAAAATAAAGTGAAAAAAGTCAAACAGTCCTCGTTTTTGGGGACTTTTTTGCCGTTCAAAATGTGACAAAAACACGCCTTACTATATATAGCCTTACCTTCGGCCCAAAAACTCAAAATTTTCAAAAATTTCGAAAATACTCGAAACTCGCATAGCAGCATCGGCAGGGCTTTAAAATAGGGTAGGTGCGAAAATAAAGTGGAAAAAAATCAAAACGACCTTGTTTTTGGGGACTTTTTTGCCGTCCAAAATGTTACAAAAACACCCTTACTATAGCCTTACCTTCGGCCCAAAAACTCAAAATTTTCTAAAATTTCGAAAATACTCGAAACTCGCATAGCAGCATCGGCAGGGCTTTAAAATAGGGTAGGTGCGAAAATAAAGTGAAAAAAGTCAAAACGTCCTTGTTTTTGGGGACTTTTTTGTCGTCCAAAATGTGACAAAAACACGCCTTACTATAGCCTTACCTTCGGCCCAAAAACTCAAAATTTTCAAAAATTTCGAAAATACTAGAAACTCGCATAGCAGAATCGGCAGGGCTTTAAAATAGGGTAGGTGCGAAAATAAAGTGAAAAAAGTCAAAACGTCCTTGTTTTTAGGGACTTTTTTGCCGTCCAAAATGTGACAAAAACACGCCTTACTATAGCCTTACCGTCGGCCCAAAAACTCAAAATTTTCGAAAATTTCGAAAATACTCTAAACTCGCATAGCAGCATCGGCAGGGCTTTAAAATAGGGTAGGTGCGAAAATAAAGTGAAAAAAGTCAAAACATCCTTGTTTTTAGGGACTTTTTTGCCGTCCAAAATGTGACAAAAACACGCCTTACTATAGC